>JBCNJP010000027.1:75839106-75897867 GCA_039602395.1 Deinandra increscens subsp. villosa
TCAGTTAGTATAAACTAATAGTCCCTGGATGTATGACATCCTGGGACATAAATCATTTAAGGGTACCGAGAATGTAAACCGAAATCCAGGGCATAACAATTGCCCACAAATTCGCAGCTTTGTGGATAAGAATTCACAGCTGTGAATTTTTAAAATTTTGATGAATCATCTTCCTTGTGTTAATCCTGTCCGCAAATTTCGATTTAATACCTTTGTAACTTCTTAATTCATAAACACCCCCTCCCCTCGAGCCTTTTACTTCATACGAGTCGAGAGTTAAGAGCATTCATCATCCCTTTCACCCTCTCCGATCAGGTAATTTCTTCTTTTCTCTCTTTTTTTCTTTTTCAAATTATGACCAAACGACGCATTCGTTACGAACCCACTGTTCCTCTTGCTGGGGTGGAGAACTTCATTAACCAGAAGTTCCTCCTTCATCCTGAGCAGGAGAGGTGCAATTTCACGAGCAATGAAATTGTAGCAGTGAAGGATTCTGGTCTCCTTCCTCCATCACCTGTCATCAGGGCTTTTGACCATATATTGAAGTCCGACTTTGTTTCTCCAACCTGGGTTTGTTTTCCACTTGCCACAAAAGGGGGTTGCGACACAGCTTGTAGCTCGTTTACCTGCCACGCTATTGTAATCTATCAATTTGTAATTTTCAATATAGTTTAGTATGGGTTTGTTCTACCCTTTCTCCAGCCTTGTTGCTGAATTTTTCCAGGCCACAGGCCTTTCTTACGCCCAAACTCTTCCCATAACATGGCACATCCTGGGAACTCTGGATTGTCTAAACCGGTCATACGAACCCTTGATCGGGTTGCCTGAATGAGTCCTGGCCTATGAAGTGAAATCTAATGGGCCTAGCCATTTTCCTGTTTAAATCCCTTTTGAAGGACATGCACCTTGTCCCCATTGCTACCCAACATGGTGAATGGAAGGGTAAATTTTTCTTTGTCAAGCGTTCCAGTATACCAGGTGGTCAGTAGCTTCCAGAGACTTGGGTTGTAGAGGGTAGGCACACCTACATTAGATGTTAGGGTTTTTTTAATTTGAAATAACATAATCTAACCTTGAATGTTATCTTTTGCAGCGAAGAGTTTGAAGGAGATAGGTCCCGAAAGCAAGACACAAAAGTTAACTTGGACAAATTCCTGGGAATCCCGGAGTCTGAGCGTGCATTCAGGTTCAGCGAACATCTAGTACGATCCCAGCTAGCCTCCAGCATGTCGAGTTGTAAGTATCCCTGCACGTCGTTAGGTTTTTTTCTGTTTTTATACCTGCCTTGCTGATATCCTGGGATTTGTGCATTTTTACAGTTGCCCCTACCTTTGATGCTGATGATCTCGAGGTCGTCATATCATCTGGACTTGGTGATGACCAGGAGTTGATAGTCCTGAGCTCTGTGAAGTTTGAGCCTGCCCCTACATCCAGGTGTCTGCATCCAGGGCTACTGGGTCTAAAAGGAAGACCCGGGGGTCCAGCACTGCCACTGCCACTGACCTCAACGGCTATGCTAAGGGTGTCTTTCGCTAGGTAAAACTACAATACCCCTGCATAGACGGTTTAGTTCATAATATTTATTTATTGACCATACATACTTGAATGCAGATCACCTCCCGTTATTCTGATCTTGTTGAAGCCGCTGAGAGACGCGCTACTGATGCGCAGGCTCAGGCAAAATCTAGGGTCATGCAGGCCAACAGGGAGACATCCAAGGCCAAGCACGCATGTGACAAATTGCAGGGTCAGATCACCCATCTGGAGAAGCTGGCGTTGGATGCTAGGGTGGCGCATGAGGCGGCCATGGCCAAGCTGTTGGAGACGGTGAAGAACTCTTCCATCATCTCCCCGCTGCAGACAAAGCTGAAGATGGCCAAAGAGGCCTCTGACCTTGTATGCACCAGTACTAAATGGTCTGTGCAGGTATGGGTCAAGAAGCTCCGCAACCTGGGCGGCACTGTGCCCCTAGGATGCGACTTCGGAGTACCCTAGGGTGAGGATGACGCACCCCCTGCTTGTGCATCAGGGTTCGGAGCCCTGCCAGAGCAGCTGAGGGCCGAGGATGCTGGGGGTGGCCATGAGGAGGAAGCAGAGAAGGATGCTGAAGGTGGAGGAGCCGAGGATGCAACGATGGTGGAGACTGCATGACTCTCTTTGGGTTCCTGTTGGTTTATTTGTTTTTTGTTGAAAACAATTCTAATTTTTTGTAGGTTGCCAGATGTCTAATTCCCAGTGTTACAATGTTCCACCCACAGGCTAAATACCTGTGGTTTTAACTTGAATAACCTAGGGGTGGTTATATATATATATATATATATATATATATATTATATATAGGGTAAGGATCATGTGAAAACAACTTTTATTGCGAGAACACGAAAACAAATATTAAAATCTCTATAACTTTTTCATACGTTAATATTTTTTTTTTAAATTTGCACCAAAATCCTTAAAATTATGTTATCTTTAGTTCTGGAAAAAATTAAAAAAAAAAATCAAAATTTTTTTAAAAATTGTTATTGCACAGGTGCAATAATTTTTTTTATTATTATTATTGCACATATGCAATAATATTAAAACTTTTATAACTTTTTCATATGTTAATTTTTTTATAAAAAATTGCACTATAAATCTTATAATTCTGTTATCTTTAATCCTGGAGAAATTTAAAAAAAAAATCAACGTTTTTTAAAATTTTTTATTATTGCACATGTGTAATAAAAATTTATTATTGCACATGTGCAATAATATTAAAACCTCTATAGCTTTTTCATAGGTTAATATTTTTGATAAAAAATTGTACCATAGATCTTCTAATTCTGTTATCTTTAATTTTTGAAAAATAAAAAAAATTAATGTTTTTTGGTTAATATTGCACATGTGTAATATAATTAATACGTATTATTGCACATGTGCAATAATAAAAAAAATCACGAACTTTTAGATGTTTATTTTTTTTTCCCAGAATTAAAGGTGACATAATTTTAAGACTTTTGGTGCAATTTTTTTTAAAAAAAATATTAATGTATGGGGAAGTTATAGAAGTTTTAATATTTGTTTTCGTGTTTTCGCAAACATCTTGTTTTTATTTGATTATTTCTATGTTTTTATTTGATCATTCCTATATATAAAGATGAAGAAAAAGTTGACCCCTCAAAAATAGTATGGGGAAAGGAATTTCCACTTCTTTTCCCTGAACAGTCGACACAATTTTTTCACTACCATTTTCGCCTTCGGTAACTCTAGTATGAAACCAAAAGTCTTCCATCACTTCTTCGAAAATTTCTGCTTCAACAGTGAGCGCATGATGAAGATGAGGACTTTTGATGAAGTCTATCATGCCGTTGTAGATATCAGTTTTGCTTGGTGGTTCTAGGTATGCCACCAGGTTATGCTCTACTGGGAACTTGGAATCACCGATTGGCTTCTTGCCACTCGCCTTTGCTTTGGGAGCCATTGTTGATACAAGTTTGGAGAGTATTGACGGTTAATCGGAAAGTTTATCGGAGAGGGTTTGAGAGAAATTGGGAGTAATTTCTGAGTGGGGTTGAGAGAAATGGGGAAAATGACGGTAAATTAGGGCTTTTTACCTTTTCGGTGATGACGTGGAGGAGAGAGAAGTGAAACGGACGGTTCATTAACTGATGGGACGGATGCTTTATGGGTTATACGGTACAACAGGTTAAAGCATGTCTTTATCCAAAAGTAAATTTACTGAAACCTCGGATTTTAAACAGTTAAAAACTTAATAGGTAAATAAATGTATATCCGCTTAGAAATTGTGCCTTCCGGGTAATTAAATGAGACTTTGACTTTGTTGACCCGGAAGTTCAAGCGGAACCCATTTCCTACTTTATTTTAAAAACTAAAATTCTTCCGTTTGAACATCAAACGGACAGATTTTCCGCTTGAAAGAATTGTTTTTAAAATAATTTTCCACATCATATTTAAAGCATTTTTCCAGTTGAAGTTCACCCGGTGAATTTCAAAAGTTGTTTTCTCAGGTTGTACCTGAACTTGAACCGGAAATCCAAAACACATGATTTTTGAAAATTTGTGTTAATTATCCATAGTTTTAACAGCAGTTACTGACTATGAACTGAAATGTTGTCTGATTAACACTATAGATTTTCATTTTCTTTTTCTTTTTGTATCAAGAGACGGGCTCTTGAGCACATGCCTCTCTTTTATTAAAATTGTGAAAAGTCTTATTCAAAGTTCATCATCCCAATGGCTGTGATGAGGTAGAAGAATCTTGCCGAATCAAAGGCTTTTGTAAACAGATCTGCCAATTTATGATCAGTGTGAACTTTGAATAGTTTGATTAAATGCTTTTCTACACAATCTCTAATAAAATGATACCTTATGTCAATGTGTTTGGTTTTGGAGTGCTTCACTGGATTGTTGATAATTGAAATGGCACTGTTGTTGTCTGCAAGAATGGGAGTTTCCATGAATGTGATCCCATAGTCAAGCATTTGATTTTGGATCCAAAGGACTTGGCTGCAACAACTTGAAGCGACAATATACTCAACTTATGCAGTTGAAGTGGAAACACAAGTTTGCTTCTTGCATTGCCAAGAGACAAGTCTTTCTCCTAGGAATTGACATCCACCTGAAGTTGATTTCTTATCAATGTCACAACCAGCATAATCACTGTCTGTGAATGCTCTGAAGGAGAAATTAGAGTTCTTGGGATACCACAAACCCAGTTTTGGTTGCCCCTTCAGATACTTGAAGATCCTGTTAACAGCTAGCATATGTGACTCCTTTGGTGAGGACTGATATCTCGCACATAAGCAAACAGTAAACATGATATCAGGTCTGCTAGCAGTGAGATACATCAGAGAGCCTATCATAGCTCTGTACAAGTGCACATCCACTAGCTTGCCACTTAAGTCATTGGTTAACTTGTGGGAAGTGGAGATGGGAGTTTTGGCACTTGAGCAAGTTAGCATGTCAAATCTCTTCAGCATGTCTTGGATGTACTTGGATTGGTTCAGAAAGATACCATCTGCAGTTTGCTTCACTTGCAGCCCTAAGAAGAATGTTAATTCTCCCATGGAGCTCATTTCAAATTTAGACTGCATCAAAATTTCAAACTCCTTGCACAAGACAATATTAGAGGAACCAAAAATAATATCATCAACATAAATCTGTACCATCAACATATCATTACCAACAGTTTTAACAAAAAGTGTTTTGTCAATAGCCCCTCTCCTGTAGCCATTCTCTAGAAGGTAATTAGAAAGAGTTTCATACCAGGTTCTAGGTGCTTGTTTGAGACCATACAAAGCTTTGATTATCTTGCACACCTTGTTAGGATGGTGAGGGTCTTCAAAACCAGGAGGTTGGTTGACATATACTTCTTGTTCCAGGAAGCCATACAGGAAAGCACTTTTGAAATCCATTTGAAATACCTGGAAGTCTTTGAATGCAGCATAGGCTAAGAAGATTCTGATTGCTTCTAACCTGGCTACTTTTAAACGATGCATTTAATAACATATTTCCCCATTTTTCCACAAAATTACCTAATTACCCTTTTAATTAATAAAATAAATAAATGAAAAGTCTAGATTAAAGATTGGGTGAGTACAGCTATACAGATATTCGCATTTCTCCAAAACCCCAGGACGCATCTTTCTACTGCTCATAAGTTTGTACCTCATGTCTCTACAAATCAATTTAGATCATCCTTCACGCGTATTTTTTGTTTTTTGATGAACATTAGCCGGTGCAATCTCAATTCGCTGTGAAGGTTCATTTAAATTGAAGTAAATAATATAATATTCCAAGGTTTAATATGAAGATTCAACCTCTAACCACAACTCTTTTATAGCATTAGCAGAGTATTTAATCCTAGCACACGTAAGTTCTTAATGTAATTGAGTTTTTTTGTTCCTTGTTTTCGTTTTGCAGGTTGTGGTATTCAATCAAGATAGGTGGCAATCTACTTATTTTAGTAGTTACAGTGTCTAATGCTCATAGTTTTCTTTGTTTTTTTATTGATACTTAACACTCGAACTTGAGAATTAGTCATTCAATAAGTTTATTTTAATAAAAACATACAAATATGTGTATAGTAGTTATTTAATTAGTTTTTTTTAAATGAATGGGTAAATATGTAATATATTGAAGGTGAAGTATATATTTTTTAAGATAAATATGTAATTAATTATATTAGAAGGGGAAAATATGTAACTACTCATTAAGGGTATAATAGTCATTTAATAAGTTTTTTTTAAAAGAATTGGGTAAATATGTAATATATGTGGTTTAGGAAGGGGATATATGTAATTAAGGTTTAAGCTTGGGTATATATGTAACAAAATGACTTAGTAAGGGTATATATGTAAATGCCCATTTTTTTTTCATTTTTATAGAATTATTTGAATGGCTTTTGCCAATTTTCTCATTAATTATAAGTTTACGACAAAAAGTGCTATTTTCTTAAAAACAAACAAGAAACTCCGTTTTCATTATTTATGCGACTTTAGCTCCCATTTTCTAGTCTCATCAACAATAATGATATAATATGCCAGCTTATGTAATACGGGTTACCTTTGTATACCTTTGTAAAATCAAAATAAAGCCCGAATAACTAATATACTTATAACTAAGATTTATAATCATTATGTACGAACCTCAAACTAATGTATGTTCCGGATAGACGTTCGAACACTCTTGTATCAACTCAATCAAGACAAAGAGTGAGTTCTCTTAGCCTCTTTTTAAATCTTTTTAAGTTTTGGGGTGGAAACATGCTTCCAACACTTATATAATCTTGCTTTATGCCATTATGTTGTAAACACCTTATGAAATGTAGATTGTATGTGACCCAATTATACCACATTAAAGTTCTCGTATTTGTATTCTTGCAACCATTTAACACATGGGATTGAGCCATTGGATAGGTAAGGGATAGTACTATTCGGGTTGACAACCCCATTCAGGGATTAGTAGGTCCTTTCCACATATTTTATACTAAATGAATGTTTATATTCCAATTATTCTTGCATCAACGTCTTCGTGGTTAGACGTTATTCGCGGGGCATATTCTTGTCAATAGACTTGGTTGCATGCTCATGTATATTGCATTTCGATACGTATATTACTTGACATATGTGGCACAACTATTGTTGTTTAATCGAGTCTCAAACCTACGAGCTCACCAACTTTATAGTTGACAATTTTAAGCATATTTTCATGTGCATAAGCAGGTAGCATATGGGCATTCTTTCAACTAGAGGCATGAAGACTTATTTACTAGGATTATGTTTTAATATGATTATGTATTTTGTTAAACGTGTGTAAACTTCAAACTATGTGTCTCTCGTGTATGAATAAATGATGTAGTATTATATTTCTCTTACCCATGTGCTCTCTGTTTTTCAGTCGCGTTGCACCACTCGTTCTTCCGCACTTGTTTTTGGTGGGGGTGTGACAATATATATTTATAATTACACTCAGATAGTAATGCAATAATTACGCAATATATATGAATAATTACGCATAGATAATCACGCAAATTATATGAGATCACATAAACGATTTTTTTATAAAAAAAAAATTCTTAGAATAAAAATATATAACGATACTATATTCAAATTAAAGAGAATAAAATGCTCGATTTTATGGTGTAAATTAAAAAAAAATGATGTCACATAAAAATGTTATAAACGTTTAGATAACTTAGGGGAACCAGGAAAAAATCAATAATTGTACGCTATACTGTCATACCCAACCATTGTGGTTAACGTCGCGAGATCGTGACGTAGTGAGTCATAGCGCACAATCATATCGAATGACTCTAAGTGGATTTTTGCAAAGATTTGAATTTTCCATGTCATAGTATTTAAAAACAAAATAGGGTACCTCACAGTATTGTTTTAAATTAGTAGCGGAAGCATAAGAAAATCATTGTTTAAAATAGTTTAACGACATGACACCCAAATGAAAGTGAGGTCCCAAATACAATTGTTCTTCCTAGTGGACCCAATGTATGCAACGCCATGTGCAGCAATCTATTTACCTAAGAAAAATGTTTAAAAATGGTCAAAAATAATGTTGGTGAATTCACAGGTGAGTATATGAAAGTAAACATAAATAAAAGATGTTTTGACATACGTTTACGAAACCATTTGTTATCGTGTTGATCAAACACATAACCATTTTCATGAGTCATTAGAAGCGATGCATGACTGAGTTTTTCCCAAGGTAAAATGTTTAATCCCAAACATTCATGGAGATTAGGTCAATTATATACCCATTCCATTCGGTGCTCGGAGTTAGCGCTACTAACACGGGTATGGTTTGTCACTCCTTCAAATCTGTCGACGGACTCTTACCGGGAGATGTGTGACAAACCAGGACCGAAGTCATTAGCCATACTGTATGACCTCTAAATGAGTTTGGAAAACCAGTTCGGTTTACTCAACTCTTTGAGAAAAGCACTGTTTAGTTATGCGGAAGCGTTAAAGTAAAGTAAACATATGGACTGCGCAAAAAAATACACCGAGACCAAAACCATGCAAGTAAAGTAATGTTGAAAATGCTTGAAATAGTTTTATGAAGACCTAGCTGTCTTACGATGCGTCCTAGCCGTGCAAGTACCTTAGCGACCTGAGAAAACATGCTAAAACGTGTCAACACAATGGTTGGTGAGTTCACATGTTTGATATGTAAGTACATGTTTGAATGTTTGTTCGCAGGGATAAAAATGTTTGTATGTCTGGAAAAGTAAAACTGTTTGTACATTCGAAAGTAGTGTAAACTCAATCATATCTATAGCTAGCTAGACTATATACCAGATACTATAGGTTTCATCACCGAAGCTGACTATTTTTGTGTTTGTAATACCTTCTGTCACGCTTACCAAGCGATGGAAAAATAATTAGGATAATCATTACACACGTTCGACCTCCAGTCGAGTCAGAGCGACTGAAGAGGGTGCGGTTTGTCAGACCCAGTAGTACTACGTACTACTTATTAAGGTAATGATTAGGTAATACTTTGTATCATTTAATTCGGTGTGTGCGTCAAATCGTGTAATAGTCACATGACGCATTTGACACAAATGATGTTCATTTTGGTTAACGATTTAAAAATTATTTATCCCAAAATAACCATGGGAAATTGGATTTTATTAATCCCAAGTTTCATGTATTTCCCGGAATTAATCCCACCTTTCGAAATGTTTCTCACCGAGCCAAATTTCAAATTATTTTCTCACATTAATCCCAAACTAACAGAAGACTAACGGTGTTAATTTTTTACTGATGTGACAGTCCACGTGACATTTTTAATCTGAAGTGGCAACATGAAGGAGCATTTGTAAAAATAGAAAAGACGAGGGACCATTTTTGTAATATAATCTTCTTCAAATTTCAACACCACACACACATTTACGGCGACCACCATTTCTGCCACCATCATCTCCGGTGACTTCCACCACCACCATCTTCGGCGACTTCCGCCACCACCATCTCCGATGACCTCTGCCACCACCATCTATGGCGACTCCCGCCAGCACCATTTCCGACGACAATCATGGCCCAATAATGGCCCGGTAATCTAAATAAGCCGACAGTAAACATCACATCAGGTCTACTGGCAGTTAAATACATTAAAGACCCAATCATGGCCCGGTAAAGCGTTGCATCTACTTCTTCACCATCCTCATATAGTGAGAGGCCATGATTAACCTGAATAGAAGTTTCTAGAACATGAACATCAGCAATTTTGAATCTTTTCAGAAAATCGTGCACGTATTTTGTCTGATGAATAAAAATACCCTTCGACTATTATTGCATTTACAAACCAAGAAATAATGCCATCTCGCCCATTGAACGCATTTCAAAACCAGTTTGCATCAGCTTTTCAAAATCTTTCGAAAGCTTGTCATTTGAGCTGCTGAATATAATATCATCAAGGTAAATCTATACCAATAGCAAATCGTAACCCGTTTTCTTGCAGAATAGTGTACAATCTACCAACCCACGCTTGAATCTATTCTGAAGTAGATAAGTCGAAAAGGTTTCATACAAAGCTCCAGGAGCTTGATGTAAACCGTATAACGCTTTGTCAAGCTTATAAGCTTTGTCCGGATAATTAGGATCATAAAATCATGGAGGTTGTTTGACAAATTATGGAGGTTGTTTGACGTAAACTTCTTCTTTCACTTTTCTGTACAAGAAAGCACTCTTATAATTCATTTGGTACACTTTAAATCCTTGGTGTGCAGCAAAGGCTAAGAATATCCGGATTGCTTTGATTCTAGCAACCGGCGCATACACCTCATTAAAGTCGATACCTTCTTCTTGAGAAAACCCCTGAACAACCAAATGAGCATTGTTACGGACAATGACACCTCAGTCATCACGTTTGCATTTATAAACCCAACGGGTACCACACGGCTCTTTGCTTTCTTTAGGTAAATCAACTAAGTGCCAAACGCCGAGTTTCAGAAATTGCTGGAGTTCCTCCTGCATCGCTTCTACCCATGAACCATCCTTGAGTGCCTATTGCATATTCACAGGTTCAATCTGGGATAGAAAACACGAGTGAATACTTCATCTTGAACACCGATTCCCTGATAGCTAGCAATGCACCATTTTCGATTTGATGTCTTGTACACACTCCTACTTCCAAATCACCTATGATATTTTCTTGCGGATGGTAGGTGTTAATTCAGAGCGTCAGATAAATCGGAAGTACAATATTTTCATTCAGATTGTTGATATGATCGTCCAGAACCACAACATTATCATTTGAACTTGACTCAGGGTGCATGACACAACTTCATTCGTGGATTCGGTCACTTCATCTTCCGCAGGCATTCGGAGTTGTCGGAGATGGAGTATGCATAACCGGTGCTTGATTTTGTAAATTAATGTAAATTGATGCAAGTTGTTCATCGGTTAACCCCTTTGTCAGAATCAAAAGAATCAAACAATGCTTTATAGTCAAACATCCAATCTGGTCCAACTCCTTTGGGTGGTAAAGTATGTGGCTGGCAGTTAACTTGTAAACACTCCTCCACTGCACCAGTTGCCGTATCAAAGACGCGTTTTTTCTGATTGGAATATCCGATGAAGAATCCTTCAACGACCTTCTCATTGAACTTCCTGGCAGACTGCAAAATCGTGCAGGGAGACCCAAAAGGTTCCAGATACTTGAGGTTCGGCTTTTGGTTCTTCAACAGCTGATAACATGTTTTACCAAGCCGTTTAACCATCAGAACCCGATTTAGAACATAACATGCTGTGCTAACTGCCTTAGTCTAGAAATTCACCGGAAGCATCGAGTCAGCTAGCATGGTTCTTGCCGTCTCAATAATTGTACGATTCTTTCTCTCCGTGACACATTCTGTTGAGGAGTGTATGGTGCACTGAACTCATGAACAATGTGCTTTTCATAACAAAACGTCCTAACTTTGGTGTTCTTGAACTCCGTTCCATTATCACTGCGGATTCTACAAACTTTCAACTTGTAGTATGATTCTAAAGTATTAATGAAGTTGATAAGCACATCGGCTGTTTTGTCTTTCGTCACCAGAAAGTTCACCCATGAAAATCTAGAATATTCATCTGTGACCACCAAACAATACCAATGTCCCAATAAACTTCATTTGTTTATATGACCAAATAGATTCATTTGAAGCAGTTCAAGTGGAACAGTAATTGAATGGTATTTCTTCAAAGGACGATACTTTCTCTTTTGCTTCCCCTTTTTGCAGCTCACACAGACGTCATTGAATATACACTGATTATCCGGGACCCCTTCAACCAGACCCTTCCTAACCAATTCATTCATCTTTCTATAATTGATATGACCCATGCGGCGATGCCGGGGAACTGAATCTTTTTCAGAAGATTTAGATACGAAACATTGACCGACCATAGTAGCTTTAGCTGAATTCATGTCCATAACATACAGATTGGACTTTCTCGGTGCTTGCATTACTATCCAACTTTCAGGAATCTCAAATCCGGGTTTCAAGATTAAACACTCGTTCCCTGTGAAAGTTGTTATAAACTGCTTGTCACAAATCTGGGAAACGCTCAGTAAGTTGTACTCCAACTCTTTGACATACTCAACCCGGTCGAATGTTATCGCACCGTTGGTAAGCTTACCGATAACTGTGATTTCACCACCTTTATTACCAGCAAAGGTAACAATTCCTCCGTTATATGGTTTGACTTCATCGAGTAAGGAAATGTCACCCGTCATGTGCCGGGACACTCCACTATCGACTACCCACAGATTATTCACGAACCGTCTCGGAGCTCCCTGCACATATCAAGGAAAGTAATTAGTTTGGGAGGGACCCAAGCTTGAAGCTTAGGGTTGTCCGGTATCCTCCTCAAAATCATTACCTGCAGTAGTAATACCTTTCGGTTTCCAATGCTCACTCTGTTGACTCGATGATGCCTCAGAATTTTTCAAAATTGATTTGATCTTTTCAGTTTCACCATCAAATTTCTTATCATTTTTAGCAGATTTGAATTTTGAAGCTGATGGCTTGAGACCATCATGAATTAAGCCTTTGTTATCAAAAAATTTTACTCTCTTTTTAATGTCAGTAGAGGCAGGTATTTCAGTCTGATATCCATCAGATGCTGAACCAGACTTTGAATTTTTTTTCTTTCAACAAAGGACATTATTTGTACATATGTCCTCGCTTCTTGCACTTGTAAAAACGACGACGGTCAGTGATTATGATTGAAACCGAATTTCCGAATTCGTCGACCGTACCATCGTTGTATATAGTTTTGATAACAGGCTTCGGTTTCTTGAGTTTTAAAAATTGCTTTTGAGGATAACAAACCTGATGACCAGAAAACTCATCATAGAAACCTGAATCGTATCCATTTTTAGTGTCAGGGTAAAAATCATCATGAAAATACTCATTTCCCGAATAATACCTATCATCAAAATTATGATAACAACCCGTCCTACCACCATAACCAGATGGACCAGCACCATTTCTGGATCCATGACCAAACGAAGTTGGACCCCTACCATACATTGGTGGATTCGGCCCATAGCCAAAGTTATCATAAAAACCATCATCATAAAATCGGGTTTTCTGGAAAAATCGATTGGGCTTTCTGAAATTTGTTTTAACATTATCAGCAAAAATTGGTTTGTCAGCCTTGGGTGGTTGAGAAACAATTGGTTTCTTGACAGATTTCTACACATTTTTAACCAACCCATGATCAGAATGATGATCATATTTATCAAAAACAGATTTCTCAGACTCTATTGTCTCATTTTGAATAATAATTTTTCCATTTTTCCAACTAAAGGGCACACTAGGGGCATTTGGATCATACTTCGGACCATACCTCCCTTAAATACTTTCTCAATCAGGTCTGGATTAACCATTTTCAAAGGGAATTTACTATCTTATACATCCGATCAGATCCTTTTAATCGATAAGTAATCCATTTCACATTTTTATCAAACATTTTCGTTTTCCCTTGATCAACAGAGTTTCCTTTGACATTGATTTTGTTAACTTGACCTTTTGATGATTTCGAACTTGAACCTTTTTCAAAAACTTTAGATTTTGGATTCACAGTTTGTGGTTCATATCCAATACCACCATTTTTAATTTTCTTACCACCAACTGATTTAGATCTTGCGATCTGTTTCTGCTTAAATTCACTCAATTTCTTGAGTTCTGATTTCATTTGATTGTATGTTGAAATAATTTCATCCTGATTTTGTTTAGAATCAACTTTTGATGCCTCGGGTTCAGCATCAGAAATTAAATCATCAATTTTATCAAAATCTTTGAAGTTGTAAAGCAGGTCATCAACCTCAGAATCTAGAGCAGATTTTTCAATTGGCTTTGTTTAAGTTTTTTTTAATGTGATTTATCAGACACTTCTCTTTTGAAAGAGGAGTAATCACATTTTTCAGTGGATGGTACATCAGAAGATGGGTTGTTTGTGATAATGTCACACCCCGATATTCCGATTACGTGGGCGTGTGACGTCATGGGGTCATAGTCGTGGTTACGAGGAACGACCTCTAACAGTTTCATTTTATGTTTAAAGATCAAATAGTTATTAAAGTTGCAGCGGAATTCATAAACGATGATAATATGTTACAATACTGGAAATGATGAAATACGATAAATATTACGAGTGTTCATGATTTTATTTAATAAAAAGGAACGACCATGACACCATTCCTAAAGCAGGTCCTAATAGTTGATAGACTTCCCATTTGCATGCCGAGAGCAGTTTTTATTTACCTGAGAAATAAATGAGTTTGAAAGAAAGGTCAACATAATGTTGGTGAGTTCACAGGTTTAGGACTCTACAAAATGTGTTTATAAAACGTTGATGATATACAAGATATTATAAAGGATTACTCGTTGTTGCATTGATCTACTTGTTCCTTGATTTCAAACACTGATAGTTTTACCCATCAATGGTAACTTCCCCTAAGAAATACCAATGGCATAGAATAACTGACATGTACCCCCACACTGGTTACCGGTGAGTCAGAACTAGAGCGACCAGCTAGGGCAGGGTTGTCAACCCAAATAGATCTATCACTAGTCATCGTTTCGTTACGGAACTAATTGAAATCAATTGATGATGGGATTTGTAGCAATATGTTATTAGCAAATTACTATGAAGGGGTATGAAAGAACAGATAATTAATAGCGTAACAGTAATACCATAATATCAAGTAAAAAGATTTGTTTGATCATGATTTCTCCACCATAGTATTTAAACAGTTTTGAAAGAAAGGGGCCGTGAAACTCACCTCTTTCAGGTGAATGATGATGAAAAACTGATACGAGCTGTGTTGACTGATGTCCTAACAATAGTAATAGAACAAATCTCAGGTTTTGATTTGATTGGTTAACGTTCTGGTTAACCAATGAGTTTGGTCGAGTCTTGACAATTCGTTTCCGTTTGTATGATGGCAGTCATCTGTTTTGAAAAGATGTATTTTGAAGTACAATATTGAAGGTTTGATTGACTTATGTAATACATGAGAGTTATAAGCAAAACAAACGTTTAAATACATATATATATACTTAGTTGTATATCTTAGAATATATTTTTATGACATCTTTATTTATTTGACGAAATAAATAATATATTGTGATATATAATTTAGTCGTCCATCAAAAATAAAGATTTTACTTGAATCTTGTTAGATTAAATATACTGTGAAAGGAACGGTGAGTAAGGGCATGTCGGACCGTGATCGAAATTTATGAAAGGTTGGTAACAGAATGTTTTTATTTGCATACTTTCCCTAAATATTGATGTGAGTATATAAAAAGGTTTTGTGTATTTAAAATGCATTTTATTGAAAGTGGTAACATCAGATGTTTGGTCTTTAAACCAACATTTATAAGGTGATTGAAACGATACAGAGAAGTAAATAAATATTTATATCATGATAACGTCCTTAGTCCCTTTAACTTTAACAATAATAATAATAATTCGTATGACGGTTATCAAATATATATATATATATATATATATATATATATATATATATATATATATATATTCTCATATATATATATTTTGAGTTAGGTCCGACCTCTGGTCGTCTTTTTAATCCATGTATCTTTATATCATTTTCAGTCATTAGTCCGAGGGTCGTTAGGATATATTTCCAAACGGGTGTTGTCTCTAAACTGAGTATGTCCATTGTTCCATAATCAAATCACCAGATTCGTCAAATAAATATCAAAATATTTTAATATCTAATCATATTTATTTGTTTTAATCCGAACGTAGTTAGTTATATAAATAAGTATGGCCTATTTATATTTTAATCGTTTTAGATCGTTATACCAACCAAAGTGTTCAATTGTACTCAAACCACCAATATATTAACTATATAAGTTTCACGAGTCGATCCTAACCCGAAGGCGCCACCTTTGTAGTAACAAACGGGTGTTTACCAAACCGAAATGTTATTATTTTATGTGGGTTTTCAACCCGAACGGAACCGAACTAAATATCAAGAATCGAGGGTTATCATTGGTAAATCGGTTACGTAAGCATGTAAAAAGAGGTTCACGAGTCTTACAATGATGGTAGCGGTGATCGTGAGTGGTGGTGATCGGGAGTGGCGGTGATCGGGTGATGGCAGCGGCGGGAGTCAGCAGCAGCAGTGGTGATGGTAGCAACAGCGAGGGCCGGCAGCAGCAGCTGGGTCGCTGATGATGATAATGATCGGAGGTGGTGAGGACGGTGGCGGTGGCGTCGGATGTCGAGAGGGAGAGTGAGAGGTGGTGGTGATCGGCTGTTTGTGGGGGGGGGGGGGTTTCGTCGAGGGTGGTGACGACGGTGAGGGTGGTGTCGGGTGGCAGAGGCGAAGGTGGTGGTTGATGGTGGCGTCGATGATGGGTGGTGGTGTGGTTGGCGGAGGTGGCGACGGGAGAGAGGAGTCGGGGAGGGGAGAGGATGAGCGATAGGGTGGGGTGGTTGCTGTGGTGGTTGGCGACGGCTGGAGTGGTCGCCGACAGGTGGAGGGGAGCCGGCGGATGGGAGGTAGTCGAGAGGGTGAGGGTGGTGGTGTGGGGTAATTTGAAAATGGTGAAGATGGTAGGTTAAGTAATGGGCAAGTGGGGGGGGGGGGGGGCTTGGGGTAAATCTTTCACAGATTTTATTTTTAACTAAGGTTTAGTAATCAATGTTAATTAAATTTAACCCTAGGTTACTTAGATATTTAGATAAGTTTAGGTAATTTTAGTCTTTTATAAAAACTAGATTAAGTGTCATAATTTTATAAAAATCTAGATAGATTGTCAAGATTTTATAAAATAAACGTCACCTGATCGGTTGAGTATTCGAGAAATAATAACCATCAATACACATGGTTTAGGTTAGGTTTATTTAATAGTGTAACGGTTGAAGGGCCGATGTGGCTCGTGCCGGGCCAAATTTTGTAAACGGACAATTTAAGCCAAACCGTTGCACCGTTTTGACTGAGGCGAGTTTCTAACTTATTTACGAGACCACTACATCGCTATATATTTATACATTGTTGTGGCTTAATTATTTAGAATTTTACCATGTACTTTTATTTACTTTATTTACTCGCGGCACCGTGTAAGGAAATAAATAAATGATTCGATCTTTTTCTTTTTGGCTTTAAAGTTCGGATATTTCATTATTTAAACTCATAATAGTTTTTAAATTTGAAATATTTGCTTAAGCGTTGTCGGGCGTTAGCGTGATTTCTCACTACACTGGTTTGGAAAATATAAAAGTTAGTTTTTATATTTATTTTTCTTATTATTGAAGTTCCATCGATCTTAGGATGGACCTTTTTGTTTGTTATGATGTTTTTCAATACAAACGTGGAAACTTTGTCAAGTGTGGACGTTTCGGCATATAGCTTTTACAACTATTAGCTATAGTCAATGAGTAAGGTTTGACCTGATTTTCAGACGAGTTGTCACATTCTCCCTCAGTTGAGAGAATTTCGTCCCGAAATTTAATTCTGAGTACTGGTGGACGCGGCATTGCTGAAGAGATGGGGATATTTCTGGCGCATCTGGTCCTCGCGTTCCCAGGTGTACTCTGGGCCTCGCCGAGAGTTCCAGCGTATCTTGACAATGGGTATGCGGCTATGCTTCAGTCTTTTGATTTCACGATCTAGGACTTCTACTGGTTCCTCGACGAAGTGGAGAGTCTCATCGACTTGAATTTCATCGAGAGGAACGATGAGCGTTTCGTCGGATAGGCACTTTTTCAGATTACACACGTGAAAGACGTTATAAACGTTACTGAGTTCAGCAGGCAGACGTAGTCTGTAAGCAACTGGGCCAATTTTCTTAATGATCTTGAAGGGACCAATGTACCGAGGGTTTAGTTTTCCCCGTTTCCCGAATCTAATGACACCTTTCCAAGGCGATACCTTTAGCATGACTCGGTCTCCCTTTTTTAATTCCAGTGGCTTCCTGCGGTTGTCAGCATAACTCTTCTGGCGGTCCCTAGCGGCCTTAAGGCGATTTTGAACTTGAAACACCTTTTCTGTCGTTTCAAAAAATTAGCTCCAGGCCGGTTAGCTGGCTGTCGCCAACCTCAGTCCAGCAAAGGGGCGATCGACATTTCCTCCAATACAGTGCCTCGAATGGGGCGGCTTGAATGCTCGTGTGATAGCTGTTGTTATAGGAGAATTATGCGAGTGGCAGGTGTTCATCCCAGTTAGGTCCGAAGTCTATCACACAGGCACGTAGCATGTCCTCGAGGGTCTGAATGATCCTCTCGCTTTGACCATCTGTCTGAGGGTGGTAGGCAGTACTCATGTCGAGGCGAGTACCTAGAGTTTTCTGGAGGGATTTCCAAAAGTTTGCTGTGAAACGACTGTCGCGGTCAGAGGTGATGGAAACAGGTACACCATGTCGCGACACCACTTCTTTCATGTAGATCTTGGTTCGTCTTTCCATGCTATCTGTTTCCTTGATTGGTAAAAAGTGAGCTGACTTGGTTAGGCAATCTACTATTACCCAAATAACATTGCATCCAGATCTTACCCTTGGCAATTTGGTGATGAAATCCATAGATACCTCTTCCCACTTCCACTGGGGAATCTTTGGCTGGGTTAATAATCCAGAGGGTTTTTGGTATTCTGCCTTAACATTTGAGCACGTTAAGCATTTTCCCACATAGGTGGCAACTTCGGCCTTCATGTTGGGCCACCAGAACTGATCCTTCAGTCCGTGATACATTTTATCCACTCCTGGATTAATGGAGTATCTGGATTTGTGTGCTTCGTCGAATACTAGCTTCCGCAACCCGCCAAAGTTTGGTACCCATAGTCTTTCCATGAAGTACTTAGTACCATCGGGTTTTTCTACTAGTTGTTTCTCCATGCCACGTAATCCTTCTTCTTTCAAGTTTTCTTCCTTGAGGGCTTCAACTTGGGCATCACGAACTTGTGACGTGAGGTTGGAGCGAATGATCATGTTCAGGGCTCGTACTCGAAGCGGTTTTACTCGTTCCTTCCGACTTAAGGCATCCGCTACAACGTTAGCCTTGCCTGGGTGGTAGCGGATCTCACACTCGTAGTCGTTAAGTAATTCAACCCAGCTTCGTTGTCTCATATTCAATTCTTTTTTATCAAAGATGTGCTGGAGGCTTTTGTGATCAGTGAATATGCTGCACTTTGTTCCGTAAAGATAGTGTCTCCAGATTTTTAGTGCGAAGACGACGGCTCCTAGTTCCAAATCATGAGTTGTGTAGTTCTTCTCGTGAATCTTGATATGTCGGGAGGCGTAAGCGATAACCTTGTCTCTTTGCATTAAAACGCATCCCAGTCCTTGATGTGAGGCATCGCTGTATACTACGAAGTCCTTGATCCCATCGGGTAGAGATAGAATTGGTGCATCGCATAGCTTTTGTTTCAACAGTTGGAAGGCTTCTTCGGTCTTTGTACACCAGATAAATTTCTTGTCTTTCTGAGTTAGCGCAGTAAGGGGTTGGGCTATCTTGGAAAAATTTTCAATGAATCTGCGGTAGTAACCCGCAAGACCCAAAAATTGTCGAATTTATGATGGAGTCGTTGGAGCACTCCAGTCCTTGATAGCCTCTACCTTGGCTGGGTCCACATGAATACTGTTGCTGTTGATTACGTGACCCAGGAAGTGTACCTCGTGTAACCAAAAGTCGCATTTAGAAAACTTGGCGTACAGTTTCTCTTTCCTAAGTAATTACAGGATAAGTCGTAGATGTTGTTTGTGTTCTTCCATGCTACATGAGTAGATCATGGTGTCGTCGATGAACACGATAACGAATTTATCCAAATAAGGCTTGCACACACGGTTCATCAAGTCCATAAATACTGCTGGTGCATTGGTCAATCCAAATGGCATTACTAAGAATTCGTAATGACCGTAGCGCGTCTTGAAAGCTGTCCTTTGCACGTCTTCGTCTCGTATGCGGAGTTGATGGTAACCGGATCTCAGGTCGATGTTGGAGTAATAGCTGGATCCTTGAAGTTGATCGAACAAATCGTCAATCCTAGGTAACGGATAACGATTCTTCACTGTCAGTTTGTTTAATTCCCTATAATCGATACACATCCGGAAAGTTCCATCCTTTTTCTTTACAAACAATACCGGTGCACCCCAAGGGGAGTGGCTTGGTCGGATAAATCCTTTATCAAGTAGTTCTTGGAGTTGGTTTGCTAATTCCTGCATTTCAGATGGTGCGAGACGGTATGGAGATTTGGCGACTGGGGCGGCTCCGGGCGTCATATCGATATGGAATTCCACTTGTCGAAGGGGCGGCAAACCGGGCAGATCTTCTGGGAAAACTTCTGGAAACTCGCGGACTGTTGGTACTTCGTCTATGCGTTTTTCCTTAGGCTTCTTCTCCGTGATGTAGGCTAGGACGGCATCACATCCCTTCCGAAGGAATTTCCGCGCTTTCATGCTAGATATGAGGTACAGTGGGGTCCCACTATTTTCTCCTTGTATGCGAAGGGTGTTACCGTCTGCTAACGGTATTCTGACTACCTTCTCGTGACAAATAATTTCCGCTTGATTTCTAGATAACCAATCCATCCCGATGACTATGTCGAAACTTCCTAGTTCAACCGGCATTAGGTCGATGTCGAAAGTATGATTCGAAAGTTCGAGTGAGCAATTTTTGTAGATTTTACTGGTTTCAATTAATTCACCATTTGCTAACTCTACAGTAAATTTAGAGTCTAAGGCAATAGGGAAGTCCTCAAATAATTGACTAAATTTGGTAGATAAATATACTGTGAAAGGAACGGTGAGTAAGGGCATGTCGGACCGTGATCGAAATTTATGAAAGGTTGGTAACAGAATGTTTTTATTTGCATACTTTCCCTAAATATTGATGTGAGTATATAAAAAGGTTTTGTGTATTTAAAATGCATTTTATTGAAAGTGGTAACATCAGATGTTTGGTCTTTAAACCAACATTTATAAGGTGATTGAAACGATACAGAGAAGTAAATAAATATTTATATCATGATAACGTCCTTAGTCCCTTTAACTTTAACAATAATAATAATAATTCGTATGACGGTTATCAAATATATATATATATATATATATATATATATATATATATATTCTCATATATATATATTTTGAGTTAGGTCCGACCTCTGGTCGTCTTTTTAATCCATGTATCTTTATATCATTTTCAGTCATTAGTCCGAGGGTCGTTAGGATATATTTCCAAACGGGTGTTGTCTCTAAACTGAGTATGTCCATTGTTCCATAATCAAATCACCAGATTCGTCAAATAAATATCAAAATATTTTAATATCTAATCATATTTATTTGTTTTAATCCGAACGTAGTTAGTTATATAAATAAGTATGGCCTATTTATATTTTAATCGTTTTAGATCGTTATACCAACCAAAGTGTTCAATTGTACTCAAACCACCAATATATTAACTATATAAGTTTCACGAGTCGATCCTAACCCGAAGGCGCCACCTTTGTAGTAACAAACGGGTGTTTACCAAACCGAAATGTTATTATTTTATGTGGGTTTTCAACCCGAACGGAACCGAACTAAATATCAAGAATCGAGGGTTATCATTGGTAAATCGGTTACGTAAGCATGTAAAAAGAGGTTCACGAGTCTTACAATGATGGTAGCGGTGATCGTGAGTGGTGGTGATCGGGAGTGGCGGTGATCGGGTGATGGCAGCGGCGGGAGTCAGCAGCAGCACTGGTGATGGTAGCAACAGCGAGGGCCGGCAGCAGCAGCTGGGTCGCTGATGATGATAATGATCGGAGGTGGTGAGGACGGTGGCGGTGGCGTCGGATGTCGAGAGGGAGAATGAGAGGTGGTGGTGATCGGCTGTTTGTGGGGGGGGGGGGGTTTCGTCGAGGGTGGTGACGACGGTGAGGGTGGTGTCGGGTGGCAGAGGCGAAGGTGGTGGTTGATGGTGGCGTCGATGATGGGTGGTGGTGTGGTTGGCGGAGGTGGCGACGGGAGAGAGGAGTCGGGGAGGGGAGAGGATGAGCGATAGGGTGGGGTGGTTGCTGTGGTGGTTGGCGACGGCTGGAGTGGTCGCCGACAGGTGGAGGGGAGCCGGCGGATGGGAGGTAGTCGAGAGGGTGAGGGTGGTGGTGTGGGGTAATTTGAAAATGGTGAAGATGGTAGGTTAAGTAATGGGCAAGTGGGGGGGGGGGGGGGCTTGGGGTAAATCTTTCACAGATTTTATTTTTAACTAAGGTTTAGTAATCAATGTTAATTAAATTTAACCCTAGGTTACTTAGATATTTAGATAAGTTTAGGTAATTTTAGTCTTTTATAAAAACTAGATTAAGTGTCATAATTTTATAAAAATCTAGATAGATTGTCAAGATTTTATAAAATAAACGTCACCTGATCGGTTGAGTATTCGAGAAATAATAACCATCAATACACATGGTTTAGGTTAGGTTTATTTAATAGTGTAACGGTTGAAGGGCCGATGTGGCTCGTGCCGGGCCAAATTTTGTAAACGGACAATTTAAGCCAAACCGTTGCACCGTTTTGACTGAGGCGAGTTTCTAACTTATTTACGAGACCACTACATCGCTATATATTTATACATTGTTGTGGCTTAATTATTTAGAATTTTACCATGTACTTTTATTTACTTTATTTACTCGCGGCACCGTGTAAGGAAATAAATAAATGATTCGATCTTTTTCTTTTTGGCTTTAAAGTTCGGATATTTCATTATTTAAACTCATAATAGTTTTTAAATTTGAAATATTTGCTTAAGCGTTGTCGGGCGTTAGCGTGATTTCTCACTACACTGGTTTGGAAAATATAAAAGTTAGTTTTTATATTTATTTTTCTTATTATTGAAGTTCCATCGATCTTAGGATGGACCTTTTTGTTTGTTATGATGTTTTTCAATACAAACGTGGAAACTTTGTCAAGTGTGGACGTTTCGGCATATAGCTTTTACAACTATTAGCTATAGTCAATGAGTAAGGTTTGACCTGATTTTCAGACGAGTTGTCACATTCTCCCTCAGTTGAGAGAATTTCGTCCCGAAATTTAATTCTGAGTACTGGTGGACGCGGCATTGCTGAAGAGATGGGGATATTTCTGGCGCATCTGGTCCTCGCGTTCCCAGGTGTACTCTGGGCCTCGCCGAGAGTTCCAGCGTATCTTGACAATGGGTATGCGGCTATGCTTCAGTCTTTTGATTTCACGATCTAGGACTTCTACTGGTTCCTCGACGAAGTGGAGAGTCTCATCGACTTGAATTTCATCGAGAGGAACGATGAGCGTTTCGTCGGATAGGCACTTTTTCAGATTACACACGTGAAAGACGTTATAAACGTTACTGAGTTCAGCAGGCAGACGTAGTCTGTAAGCAACTGGGCCAATTTTCTTAATGATCTTGAAGGGACCAATGTACCGAGGGTTTAGTTTTCCCCGTTTCCCGAATCTAATGACACCTTTCCAAGGCGATACCTTTAGCATGACTCGGTCTCCCTTTTTTAATTCCAGTGGCTTCCTGCGGTTGTCAGCATAACTCTTCTGGCGGTCCCTAGCGGCCTTAAGGCGATTTTGAACTTGAAACACCTTTTCTGTCGTTTCAAAAAATTAGCTCCAGGCCGGTTAGCTGGCTGTCGCCAACCTCAGTCCAGCAAAGGGGCGATCGACATTTCCTCCAATACAGTGCCTCGAATGGGGCGGCTTGAATGCTCGTGTGATAGCTGTTGTTATAGGAGAATTATGCGAGTGGCAGGTGTTCATCCCAGTTAGGTCCGAAGTCTATCACACAGGCACGTAGCATGTCCTCGAGGGTCTGAATGATCCTCTCGCTTTGACCATCTGTCTGAGGGTGGTAGGCAGTACTCATGTCGAGGCGAGTACCTAGAGTTTTCTGGAGGGATTTCCAAAAGTTTGCTGTGAAACGACTGTCGCGGTCAGAGGTGATGGAAACAGGTACACCATGTCGCGACACCACTTCTTTCATGTAGATCTTGGTTCGTCTTTCCATGCTATCTGTTTCCTTGATTGGTAAAAAGTGAGCTGACTTGGTTAGGCAATCTACTATTACCCAAATAACATTGCATCCAGATCTTACCCTTGGCAATTTGGTGATGAAATCCATAGATACCTCTTCCCACTTCCACTGGGGAATCTTTGGCTGGGTTAATAATCCAGAGGGTTTTTGGTATTCTGCCTTAACATTTGAGCACGTTAAGCATTTTCCCACATAGGTGGCAACTTCGGCCTTCATGTTGGGCCACCAGAACTGATCCTTCAGTCCGTGATACATTTTATCCACTCCTGGATTAATGGAGTATCTGGATTTGTGTGCTTCGTCGAATACTAGCTTCCGCAACCCGCCAAAGTTTGGTACCCATAGTCTTTCCATGAAGTACTTAGTACCATCGGGTTTTTCTACTAGTTGTTTCTCCATGCCACGTAATCCTTCTTCTTTCAAGTTTTCTTCCTTGAGGGCTTCAACTTGGGCATCACGAACTTGTGACGTGAGGTTGGAGCGAATGATCATGTTCAGGGCTCGTACTCGAAGCGGTTTTACTCGTTCCTTCCGACTTAAGGCATCCGCTACAACGTTAGCCTTGCCTGGGTGGTAGCGGATCTCACACTCGTAGTCGTTAAGTAATTCAACCCAGCTTCGTTGTCTCATATTCAATTCTTTTTTATCAAAGATGTGCTGGAGGCTTTTGTGATCAGTGAATATGCTGCACTTTGTTCCGTAAAGATAGTGTCTCCAGATTTTTAGTGCGAAGACGACGGCTCCTAGTTCCAAATCATGAGTTGTGTAGTTCTTCTCGTGAATCTTGATATGTCGGGAGGCGTAAGCGATAACCTTGTCTCTTTGCATTAAAACGCATCCCAGTCCTTGATGTGAGGCATCGCTGTATACTACGAAGTCCTTGATCCCATCGGGTAGAGATAGAATTGGTGCATCGCATAGCTTTTGTTTCAACAGTTGGAAGGCTTCTTCGGTCTTTGTACACCAGATAAATTTCTTGTCTTTCTGAGTTAGCGCAGTAAGGGGTTGGGCTATCTTGGAAAAATTTTCAATGAATCTGCGGTAGTAACCCGCAAGACCCAAAAATTGTCGAATTTATGATGGAGTCGTTGGAGCACTCCAGTCCTTGATAGCCTCTACCTTGGCTGGGTCCACATGAATACTGTTGCTGTTGATTACGTGACCCAGGAAGTGTACCTCGTGTAACCAAAAGTCGCATTTAGAAAACTTGGCGTACAGTTTCTCTTTCCTAAGTAATTACAGGATAAGTCGTAGATGTTGTTTGTGTTCTTCCATGCTACATGAGTAGATCATGGTGTCGTCGATGAACACGATAACGAATTTATCCAAATAAGGCTTGCACACACGGTTCATCAAGTCCATAAATACTGCTGGTGCATTGGTCAATCCAAATGGCATTACTAAGAATTCGTAATGACCGTAGCGCGTCTTGAAAGCTGTCCTTTGCACGTCTTCGTCTCGTATGCGGAGTTGATGGTAACCGGATCTCAGGTCGATGTTGGAGTAATAGCTGGATCCTTGAAGTTGATCGAACAAATCGTCAATCTTAGGTAACGGATAACGATTCTTCACTGTCAGTTTGTTTAATTCCCTATAATCGATACACATCCGGAAAGTTCCATCCTTTTTCTTTACAAACAATACCGGTGCACCCCAAGGGGAGTGGCTTGGTCGGATAAATCCTTTATCAAGTAGTTCTTGGAGTTGGTTTGCTAATTCCTGCATTTCAGATGGTGCGAGACGGTATGGAGATTTGGCGACTGGGGCGGCTCCGGGCGTCATATCGATATGGAATTCCACTTGTCGAAGGGGCGGCAAACCGGGCAGATCTTCTGGGAAAACTTCTGGAAACTCGCGGACTGTTGGTACTTCGTCTATGCGTTTTTCCTTAGGCTTCTTCTCCGTGATGTAGGCTAGGACGGCATCACATCCCTTCCGAAGGAATTTCCGCGCTTTCATGCTAGATATGAGGTACAGTGGGGTCCCACTATTTTCTCCTTGTATGCGAAGGGTGTTACCGTCTGCTAACGGTATTCTGACTACCTTCTCGTGACAAATAATTTCCGCTTGATTTCTAGATAACCAATCCATCCCGATGACTATGTCGAAACTTCCTAGTTCAACCGGCATTAGGTCGATGTCGAAAGTATGATTCGAAAGTTCGAGTGAGCAATTTTTGTAGATTTTACTGGTTTCAATTAATTCACCATTTGCTAACTCTACAGTAAATTTAGAGTCTAAGGCAATAGGGAAGTCCTCAAATAATTGACTAAATTTGGTAGATACGAAACTCCTATCAGCACCGGTATGAAATAATATGGAGGCAAAGTGGTGATTGAGTAGGAACGTACCCGTCACTGTGTTGGGATCACGGCGGGCACTCCTGAATTGATCACAAATGCTCTGCCCCTTGCTTGATTGGCGTTTTGGTTCCTTAGCTTTGGGCAGTCTTTCTTCCAGTGATCAGTGGCGCCACAGTTGTAGCAGGAGCGATTTTGGCAATCGCGGGTGATGTGCCTTTTGGCCTTGCAATGGGTACAATAGACATTCCCGCAGTCGAGAGTATGGTGAAGGTTGCACTTGTGGCACAAAGGTGCGTTGCCAGAGTAGTTTGACTTCCTTGGTTCCTGTGCAGGTGTAGTAGCAGCATAAACTTTTACTGGTTCCGGGTTCTTTTCTGGTGCCTTTTCAGGGTTCTTATTGCTCCTGTCCTTCCAAAATCCTCGTTTCCTTTTGTGGTCGAGCTGTCTTCCTAATGGGTTGCTTGTACCGATTTTTGGGGTTTTAACTTCGGGGTTCTTCTTGGGAAAAGTTGTACTCTGGCGGGTGGCTTGGTAGATCAAGCTGTGTGCTAGACACACGGCTTCCTGAAAGGAGGCTGGCTTGGTTGAAAGAACATTTCCTTGGATGTGCGGTGTAAGTCCCCAAACGTATCTTTCTATCTTCTTGTATAGGGGTGTGGCCATGGTTGAGTAGAGGTGGGCGAGTTCGCTGAATCGTTTGGTGTATCCTGCTACATCTGACCCGTTCATGGTTAGTCCCCAAAATTTGGCTTCTAATTTCTGCAGTTCTTCGCGCGGGCAGTACTCGTCCCTCAAAAGTTGCTTGAGTTCATCCCATGTCATTGCATAGGCTAGGTCTGTCCCCCTGGCATCAGCGTGAGAGTTCCACCATGTTAAAGCGCCATCGATGAACGTGCAGGTCGCATATTTCACCTTGTATCCGTCAGGGCAATTGCTTATGCAAAACAAAGATTCAGCCTTTTCGAACCATCGGATCAAATCCACGGCTCCCTCAGTGCCCTTGAAGGTAGCGGGTTTGCAGTTCATGAAATCCTTGTAAGAACACTCACGCGAACCTGAAACGTTAGCCACGTAGTGATGAATATAGTTTCCGTATGGCGGTTTACATTCTGGTTTAACGTTTCGGGTATACGGACTTACCGTGGGGTGGGTTGTTCTGCCTGTCTTGTTCGTGTTGCACATTGATAGCGACGACTGCCTCGGTGACTCGTTGCGAAATAAGGGCCTCGACTTCGGCGGCGTTCATTGCAGGTGGAGGCGTACTGGTCCTGGTATTACGTCTGGGCGGCGTATCTTACCCTAGTGATTCGTATGATATGATTTCCAGTATTAGATCATATATGTATTTATATATATATTGCATAGCAACTCATCATGCTTAAGAAATAGTACTACAACCGAACAATAGTCATAATATAAACATTGCATTAATATTAAACATCGGTTACATAAGTTCTAGATCAGCTGATACATCATTCATAATTAATATAAAGAGTGTTTGGGTATACAAGCCCATCAAAAGCTACATATCTGAATAATTAGTAAGCCAAAATTTGTAGACTATGTCTACTGGTGGGATGACATCAAAAAGGGGTACCCTGGGGGTCCTGGTGGTGCTAGGAAAGCTAAGGTCTGAAAGATAACAGAGAGGTACGTCTGGTTAGCTGCTACATACTCCTCTAGTCTGGCGACTCGCTGCTCCAGGTAACCGTTCAGGAAATAGTTGTTGATAGCAAAAGTACCAACAGTGGTCACATGCTCTACTACTGTGTCCAGGTCGTCCAGGGTAGTGGATAATAGCTCCTCCACTCCTGTCACTCACATCTCTACCTCCATCAAGTCCTCGGCGTATGGTGCCTCAGCCAAGTCGATCTCCATCGTGTCGAGTCTGTCCTCATGGCGGCAGATGCGGGCCACGAGGAGAGGGACTGTCTCGGTGACAGGCTCTCTGGTCAGAGGCGGAATGCTCGTACGTGCGGCGGCCGTAGCGGAGGACTCTCCGACCTCCTGGGTGCTAGGGAGTCCCTCGATGATACGCCAGTCATGGAGGGCGTCCAGTAGAAATCCAAAGCGTCGGGCCTCGGCCATCCGCTTCCGCTTCGGAGTGGGTTGGTCGGGAGGGTCAGAGGGGGCAGGGCGTTTCTTGGGGAGTCCGGCATTCTTCTTTGGCGTGTATCCCTGATGACCGTCATTCGGGACACGACGATAGGTCCCAAGCGCCCTGGTACGGCCGGGAGAGATGTCTAGGTCCTGTGCGGGGAGGGGCTTGATGGCGGCGAGAAGTGCAGTGGCCTCGGCTATGACGATCGCGGTGGCAGATGGAGGGGCAGCAACATCATCAGGGGCAGCCTTGGTAGGTTCCTCGATTGTTTTGTCAGACAAGCGGTGTGGGGCGGCACTAGTAGCAGATCCCGTCGGTAGGGCTCCAACAGCAGTGGGTGGTATGTCCAGAGGTGCAAGAGGAGGGAAATCAGGCGTGGAGTCACAATGCTCTGTCTCGGAGGATATGCAGATGACTTGATCTGAAGCCATCTCTGCGATAACATGTTCCAAGACAAAACAATGTTAGTAATAATCATGTGCATATTAAATTAAAGCGTAAACATGTAAATATATACAAGTAGTAATGAGGCTATACAAGAGTTATTAAACATATATTCATAAGTGTACCTCTGGATGTTGGTAGCAAGTCTCGTATGCAAATGGAAGTCTCGTAGAGCGGGCTATAGTCTAGGTTTTCTTGTTTTTGTTACCTAGTTCCCTATAACCACGACTCTGATACCAATCTGTCACACCCCGATGTTCCGATTACGTGGGCGTGTGACGTTATGGGGTCATAGTCGTGGTTACGAGGAATGACCTCTAACAGTTTCATTTTATGTTTAAAGATCAAATAGTTATTAAAGTTGCAGCGGAATTGATAAACGATGATAATATGTTACAATACTGGAAAGGATGAAATACGATAAATATTACGAGTGTTCATGATTTTATTTAATAAAAAGGAACGACCATGACACCATATTTAAAGCAGGTCCTAATAGTTGATAGACTTCCCATTTGCATGCCGAGAGCAGTTTTCATTTACCTGAGAAATAAATGAGTTTGAAAGAAAGGTCAACATAATGTTGGTGAGTTCACAGGTTTAGGACTCTACAAAATGTGTTTATAAAACGTTGATGATATACAAGATATTATAAAGGATTACTCGTTGTTGCATTGATCTACTTGTTCCTTGATTTCAAACACTGACAGTTTTACCCATCGATGGTAACTTCCCCTAAGAAATACCAATGGCATAGAATAACTGACATGTACCCCCAGACTGGTTACCGGTGAGTCAGAACTAGAGCGACCAGCTAGGGCAGGGTTGTCAACCCAAATAGATCTATTCACTAGTCATCGTTTCGTTACGGAACTAATTGAAATCAATTGATGATGGGCTTTGTAGCAATATGTTATTAGCAAATTACTATGAAGGGGTATGAAAGAACAGATAATTAATAGCGTAACAGTAATACCATAATATCAAGTAAAAAGATTTTTTTGATCATGATATCTCCCCCATAGTATTTAAACAGTTTTGAAAGAAAGGGGCCGTGAAACTCACCTCTTTCAGGTGAATGATGATGAAAAACTTATACGAGCTGTGTCGACTGATGTCCTAACAATAGTAATAGAACAAATCTCAGGTTTTGATTTGATTGGTTAACGTTCTGGTTACCAATGAGTTTGGTCGAGTCTTGACAATTCGTTTCCGTTTGTATGATGGTAGTCATCTGTTTTGAAAAGATGTATTTTGAAGTACAATATTGAAGGTTTGATTGACTTATGTAATAGATGAGAGTTATAAGCAAAACAACGTTTAAATATATATATATATATATATATATATATATATATATATATATATATATACTTAGTTGTATATCTTAAAATATATTTTAATGACATCTTTATTTATTTGACGAAATAAATAATATATTGTGATATATAATTTGGTCGTCCATCAAAAATAAAGATTTTACTTGAATCTTGTTAGATTAAATATACTGTGAAAGGAACGGTGAGTTAGGGCATGTCGGACCGTGATCGAAATTTATGAAAGGTTGGTAACAGAATGTTTTTATTTGCAAACTTTCCCTAAATATTGATGTGAGTATATAAAAAGGTTTTGTGTATTTAAAATGCATTTTATTGAAAGACGTAACATCAGATGTTTGGTCTTTAAACCAACATTTATAAGGTGATTGAAACGATATAGAGAACGTAAATAAATATTTATATCATGATAACGTCCTTAGTCCCTTTAACTTTAACAAAAATAATAATAATTCGTATGACGGTTATCAAATATATATATATATTCTCATATATAAATTTGAGTTAGGTCCGACCTCTGGTCGTCTTTTTAATCCATGTATCTTTATATCATTTTCAGTCACTAGTCCGAGGGTCATTAGGATATATTTCCAAACGGTTGTTGTCTCTAAACTGAGTATGTCCATTGTTCCATAATCAAATCACCAGATTCATCAAATAAATATCAAAATATTTTAATATCTAATCATATTTATTTGTTTTAATCCGAACGTAGTTAGTTATATAAATAAGTATAACCTATTTATATTTTGATCGTTTTAGATCGTTATACCAACCAAAGTGTTCAATTATACTCAAACCACCAATATATTAACTATATAAGTTTCACGAGTCGATCCTAACCCGAAGGCGCCACCTTTGTAGTAACAAACGGGTGTTTACCAAACCAAAATATTATTATTTTATGTGGGTTTTCAACCCGAACGGAACATAACTAAATATCAAGACTCGAGGGTTATCATTGGTTAATCGGTTACGTAAGCATGTAAAAAGAGGTTCACGAGTCTTACAATGGTGGTAGTGGTGATCGTGAGTGGTGGTGATCGGGAGTGGCGGTGATCGGGTGACGGCAGCGGCGGGAGTCAGCAGCAGCAGTGGTGATGGTAGCAGCAGCGGGGGCCGGCAGCAGCAGCTGGATCGGTGATGATGATGATGATCGGAGGAGGTGAGGACGGTGGCGGTGGCGTCGGATGTCGAGAGGGAGAGTGGGAGGTGGTGGTGATTGGATGTTTGTGGGGGGGGGGGGGGTTTCGTCGAGGGTGGTGACGACGGTGAGGGTGGTGTCGGGTGGCAGAGGCGAAGGTGGTGGTTGATGGTGGCGTCGATGATGGGTGGTGGTGTGGTTGGCAGAGGTGGCGACGGGAGAGAGGAGTCAGGGAGGGGAGAGGAGGAGCGACGGGGTGGGGTGGTTGCTGTGGTGGTTGGCGACGGCTGGGGTGGTCGCCGGTAGGTGGAGGGGAGCTGGCGGATGGGAGGTAGTCGAGAGGGTGAGGGTGGTGGTGTGAGGTAATTTGAAAATGGTGAAGATGGTAGGTTAAGTAATGGGCAAGTGGGTGGGGGGGGGGGGTTTGGGGTAAATCTTTCACAGATTTTATTTTTAACTAAGGTTTAGTAATCAAGGTTAATTAAATTTAACCCTAGGTTACTTAGATATTTAGATAAGTTTAGGTAATTTTAGTCTTTTATAAAAACTAGATTAAGTGTCATAATTTTATAAAAATCTAGATAGATTGTCAAGATTTTATAAAATAAACGTCACCTGATCGGTCGAGTATTCGAGAAATAATAACCATCAATACACATGGTTTAGGTTAGGTTTATTTAATAGTGTAACGGTTGAAGGGCCGATGTGGCTCGTGCCGGGCCAAATTTTGTAAACGGACAATTTAAGCCAAACCGTTACACCGTTTTGACTGAGACGAGTTTCTAACTTATTTACGAGACCACTACATCGCTATATATTTATACATTGTTGTTGCTTAATTATTTAGAATTTTACCATGTACTTTTATTTACTTTATTTACTCGCGGCACCGTGTAAGGAAATAAATAAATGATTCGATCTTTTTCTTTTTGGGTTTCAAGTTCGGATATTTCATTATTTAAACTCATAATAGTTTTTAAATTTGAAATATTTGCTTAAGCGTTGTAGGGCGTTAGCGTGATTTCTCACTACACTGGTTTGGAAAATATAAAAGTTAGTTTTTATATTTATTTTTCTTATTATTGAAGTTCTATCGATCTTAGGATGGACCTTTCTGTTTGTTATGATGTTTTTCAATACAAACGTGGAAACTTTGTCAAGTGTGGACGTTTCGGCGTATAGCTTTTACAACTTATTACCCATTTGGTTCGAATATGTATATATATACGTATATAGCTATAGTTAATGAGTAAGGTTTGACCTGATTTTCTGACGAGTTATCATAGATAATAACAGGAGCATGAACCTGGTTAAATTTTATTTCTTTATCCGACACTTGACCTTGATCACAGTTATACAAAAAGTTTATAAACGACAAAGGTACTTTAAAAGTGTCAAGTTTGTTTATCAGATCAAGAATTTCAATTTTTAGATCCGAAACATTTTTCTGGGTATTAACTAGCTCCTTTTGTGCAGACACAAACATATCAGACTGTTTAGTGAATTCATATTATTGAATTCGTAATTGCTCGTGTAAAGACATTAGTTCTTTGGTAGTGCCCTCCCATCTCTTTTTGTAAATTTCAATATCTGCTTTAGCCACAGATAATTGATCTACCATCTTATTATTTTCTTCTAAAAGTTCACCATTTGCTTTAGCAAATTGACTACAAAGATGAGGATCCGTTACCTTTTGAGTGTCAGTCATCAATGCAATGATTGATTCTTTCAGATTGTTTTGCTTCATAGCTACATTTTCCAACTTCAAACTGTTGTTTTCTTCAGCTAGTTTCTGAAGTTCCTCTTGCAAGGTGATAATCTTCTCATTAGCCTCCATAGCACTTTTGTGAGCTTTCTCATACTTTTGTTGTACTAGATAGCTTTTCTGGAACAAAGCTTCAAAATCATTAGCAGCATCTTGAGCTTCAGCCTTGGCTACTTCACATTCTTTGATTAAAGCTTCCTTTTCTTTCATCAAGATTTCCAATTCTTTCTTTAACAGTAAAGTTCATCAAGATCAGTTTCAGGTATAGATTTTTCCATTAAAGAAATTGTTCATGAGAAAATGCTTGATTTTCTTCAACCGTTTCTAAAATATCATTGATTTCACTGTCCTCAGATGTTCATTCTGTTAAAGTATCCTCATCCTGCACATGATTAACAATCAAAGTAGATGAATAAGCGAGTTGACTACCCCAACTATAAATTTTATCATTTTTTGTGAAACTAGGGCTTGTGTATAATCAGATTTAGAAGTAGAAGCACTGCCTGAATTTGTTGTAGTAAACTTAGGGTTACCCGATGATTATCAGTTTTCTGAGTGGACTTCTAGTATTCTTGCTTCTTGGGTTGTGAACATTCTCATGCGAAATGTCCAAAATTTGAACAGTTGTAACACCGTACTTTCGATTTGTCAAACCTAATCCTTCCTCCTGAATTCAAATTCTTTCTTCAAGTCTTTTTCAATAGTCTTTTAACCATTTGTAGGATCGTTATTAGTTACGATTAAACTAAAACAAGAACCCTCTACTTGTAAATATAACCCTGCGGAATTAAAGTTATACTTCACTTTACTCTAGCAGATTTAGTTCTCTTGTATTAGGTATTGTTTGATTTGTATAAGTATAGTAACAACGAAGTAATAAATACTCGGCACTATTTGCATTAACTCAAAGTTACACTATTATAAGGTGATCAAGAACCGTGTGTAAAACTAAGAGCTAACTATGCTATATATAATGCAAATGAGATCAATGACAGCCATTGATCTCAAACGATCTAATCTAAACCGTTTAAAACAAAGTCAAATATAAACTACCAAAACCATAAACTTCGACAATTGGAATAACATGCGTGTGATCAGCATCATACTACTTTTGGAGAGCGGCTTGGATAGATTTAGAAGCAAACAAGAAGCTTTTGCAGGATTGGACATGATGAAAAGACATCTCAGGAAAAGTCCGGTTGAACTCATTATTTGGTGGATAATCGAGTTCACCCGGAATATTCGCTAGCTGACAAAGCTGCTTCTTCCGCTTGAACTGCCAGTTCCGCTTGAAGTTGAGACTTCCGCTTCAACTTCAACTTCAGCCGAAACTTATCAAAACCGGCTTTCAGCTAGAAATATTCTAAGCAAAATATTCCTTACAATCTCCCCCTAAGCTGATGCTGTCAAATTATTCTTCAACTTCAAAGTTTATCTTAAAAAATTGACTTGTACCCAAAAATTTCCTTCTCCTCAACCTACTTGTCTGAGGTTCTGATGTTGGCATCCAAACTTTGAGAAAGCTCCTTTGAGTTGATTTTGGTCACCTTCACATATTCAAACGACTTCCAATCTCTTTCACTCCATTCAGTCTGAACTGAAACGGATTCGGCTCTGTGCACATAAAACAGCTTCTCCTCTTCTTCCCACATGATAAATTTGATATCACTAACAGGCTCTTCTCTGGGTCATCATCAAAATTGCTCCTGTAGAGCATTCCACAATTCAGTACTATTGGTTCAATGTGAAGCCTTAACAAGTTCTCAGCTCTTGATGGACTTAGAATTTCTCTAAGTTTCAGAATGATTTCAGACATTTGTAGAGCAGTAAGAAGTGTAGTGGCCTTGTGAGCATTCACCACTTGAGTTGTGCCATTTGCCAGTTGGAAAGAAAAATCAAAATTGTCTTCATTTATTGTCCACCCAATGATTTTGTTTTTTCTGGGTGGCCCTTTCCTTCTTTTGCTTTGATCTTTCTTCATTCTGGCATGCATCAGCTTCCTCTTTTTCATTTTCCTCTCTTTATCAGAATCACTTCTTGATTCTTGCACAACAGGTGCTTTGCCTTTTGTTGAGGATGAAGAGGGGCCAGGTTGAACTATAGTAGGTTTGGCAGGAGGGGTAGGAGCATTGGTGGTGGCTGATGGTTCTCTGATGGTGAGTGGAGGTAAGGAAGTTTGAAATGGTGGTTTACTGGCTTCTGGTGTGGGACTGGAAGGTGGAGTAGGTGGAAAAATATCTGAAAAGTCAATGGTAGGTGGAGGCTTCTTCTTAAGAGGGACAATTGGTGTAAAATCTGTTCTGTATTTGGGGTTGGCAAGTTTGGTGGCTACCTTTTTGGAAATTGAAGGTGGTTTGTAGGGTATGATGGCAAGTGACTGTGGAAATGATGGAGTTGTTGTAGGTATGCGGTTTGGGTTGTATGCGAAAAAAGGTGGAGGTTATATATCTGCATCATCAGTATGCTCAGGTTTGACATTTAAGTTAGATGATGTACCTGAAGTAAATTCTGAAGGTGCGGGCATCACTAGCTTTGGATTCACAACAACATCTCCTTTGAGCTCATGAAAGATTGAGTCAATCAAGTTGCAAAGCTCCCTGACTTTCAACTGAGCTACATCGTCTTCTGTTTTCAAATTTCTGACAACCAGTACCCTTTTTACCTTCTTCAACAGTAGGTAGTTCTCATCATTCTTTATCAATTTGGTAGGCATCTGGGAGGAAATTGAGATCAGTCTTTGCCTTTCAACATCAGTCATCGCATCCAAATTATAATCCTTCATTCTCCAATTAAAGGATCTTGTGTTAGCCTCTTCTAACAAGCTTTCAACAACCTCAACTTGTGAATACATATCAAATTCCTCTTGAAGCTCTTGGGCTAGCCTCTCATCTTCAGCTATCCTTCTAGCATCTTCCACCATCTTCAACATAGCTTCATCTTCAAGAGTTTGAACAACCTGCTGAATAGTTCTGATATTTTTAGGTTGAACAGGTTCTTCAACTTGAACTAGCTCGGTACTCCCCATAGCTATTAAAGTTGCAGCTATGTCTTCAACCTCTTCACTTAATTGTTCCTCCGGTTGAATATCAGGTGGCTGATCAGACCCAAAGATTGATTGACCAGGGCCATAGGTTGGATCAGGGGTATTTTCATCGATTTGAATTACTTCCACCTGGGTTTCAGCTTGAGTTTCCGGTTGAGCTACCAGTTGAGCTTTCGTTTGGACTTCTGGTTGAACTTCCGGTTTAATAATGTTTAGACCTTCAGTCACCACCTGAGGTTGGGTGACTTCAGGTTTTTTATCTGTTAACTCTAGAACCTCTGTTCCTTCTTCTTCACCGATCAGATTTTCATCTCCTCCTCCAGACATAGTGCTTTCTGCAAATATCAGCTACTGCCTTGCTGGTGGAAGCAATGTTTCTCTCCACTTGATCACTGGCTCTTTCAACCGAAAAAATAACATCTTTCAGTAATCTTGTGATCATATTGATGTGCTCAGGGAGAGCACCAGCAATCAGCATTAAAGATTGTACTAGCTCAGTGAGGTTGGGGTCTTCAAATGGAGAAATGGCAATCAGTTTACTGCTCTTCATATTGACCCAACTTTCTTCCACTGTGAAGGGCTAAACACCAAGTTTCTTGCAGGCTGTGGCTCTAACTTCAGTTGGTATTCTTTCAGTTTCTTCTATTTCAATTATTGTAGGTGTTGAAGTCATCTTCTCCCCCAATTTACCAGTATCAGCTTCATCAGCCTCTCTCTGTTTTGGTTTGAAAGACCTGCCTCAGCTTCTGTTGGAGCAGCCTTCACCAATGTAGCAACAGTTGCATTCAAGTAATCAACCTGTGCTTGGAGATTAAGGTACAAGTTTGTCAATTCTGGTAGTGTATAACTGTCCTCAACTGGCTTTTTACCAGTATCCGTGGACAAAACCAAGTTATCAATACAAGATTGATCAACTATGGTACCAATGCTTCTTGGCACACGGGATTCTCTTCAACTGTTTCAACAAGCCTTGGTTCCAATGAAGGATCCATGGGTGCTGATTCAGAGAAGATTGCCGTAGTTTGGGTCTTATCTATGTTGCTGCTAGCACCAAGATCCAGTGGGGATACTTGGGCAGCAGCAGCCCTCTCTGTATGAATCTCTTCTAAACTCCTGAGATTCACCTCCGGTGAGGAGTGGGGGTTTAGTGCAGCAGTGTCTTGGTCCATCGGTATGTTCTCATGTAATGAGGTTGGTGAGTTAATAACACCCTCATTTGGACCAAGAATGGGTGCACTGTCACTCCTAGGTGATAGGGGTTGTAGGGGTGAAAACTGTTCAGATGGGGATTGTACATCTGCTTCTAATGACTCCCCCTTAAGTGAAGGTTCATCCCTAAGAGAGAATCCCAATTTTACCAGTTTCCGTTTAGGCTTTTTGCCTTGAACGGGGTTTGAAGCTTCAGGTTGGTTGGTGGTAGTAGGTGGAGGAGACCTAGTGACCACATTTCTCTGTCTCTTGAATATGACAGGAGGGGATTCGGATGAGGAAGTGGCAGTGGTAGTAGTTTTAGTGGAAGCTTTCCTCTTTTTGGATCTGTAAGTTTGTAGAGTAGAGGAAGCTGGGACAGATGTGGGATCAGGAACTATTGGGTTGATAGCCATGTCATCTTGAGCAGGGTGCTCAGTTGCTTCCACAGTTTCCGTTTGAACCTGAGCTTGATTAGGTTCATCAGGTTACTGCCTTGGAATTGGCAGGGGATGGTCAGTATCCCTTCCAAGAAAGACAGTCTTGTTTAAAGCTAAGTTTGAAAAGATTTTCTCGTTTAGGTGTTGTGGTTGCAAAATGTTACCACCCAAAACAATTTAGGGGTATTCCTCCTTGAGAATGCATGTTAAAAACCTTGGGTACAGATAGACATAGTCTGGTGAAAGGTTTGTTTTGAGAAGTTTAGAGAAGTTGAAATTTTGAGAAGTTGAAATTTTGACCTTTTATCACAACATAAAATGCTGAGGCTTGTTCAGCAACAAGTTCATCAAATCCGCCTTTCTTGGGAGTCAGGCAAACAGAAGGGTGTGGGCTAAGAATCTCCACTTATAAGGCAATTTCCCCTTCTTTATGGTTTTACTTCCCATTGAACCGCCATAGCCAATATCTCTAAAAAGCTGTACATATACCGATGAGTCAACAAACACATACCCGTCTTCACCCCTTAGTTTTAATACCTTTCGAATCTTGGCTTCATCAATTTCCACTATTATGCCCTGAACTGTGGACACAATCTTTTCACGACCACCATCGTCCTTGGTAACCCTAGCGTGTGACCAAAACTCCTCCATGATTTCTTCAAAGATTACTGCTTCAACTGTCAGCGCATAATGAAGATGACAGTTCTTGAGGATGTTTATCATACCATTATAGATGTCGGTCTTGCTGGGTTCTTCGAGATAGGCCACTAGGTTATGTTCTACGGGGAACCTTGAGTCACTAGCAAGCTTCTTGCCACTAGTACTCGCCTTGGGAGCCATTTTTGATTGCAGGTTTGAGAGAAGTTGACGGTTATTTGGAAGTTATGGAGGGGGTTTGGGAGAAATTTTGGGAGTAATTTCTAAGTGGGGTTTGAGAGAAATGGGGAAAATGACGGTAAATTAGGGCTTTTACCCTTTTCGTTGGTGACGTGGAGGAGAGAGGTTTTAAACCGTCGATTCAGTAACTGATGTGACTGGTGCTTTATGAGTTATACGGTACAACTTGGTAAAGCATGTCATTATCCATTACTGAAACCTCGGACATTTAATGGTTAAAACCTCAATGGGTAATTAAATGTGTATCCACATAAAAAGTTATGTCTTCCGGATAATTTAATGAAAAGTGACTTTGACTTGTTGACCCGGAAGTTCAAGCGGAACCCATTTTCTCCTTTATTTCAAAAATCAAATTTCTTCCATTTGAACTTCAAGCGGATAATTTTTCCGCTTGGAAGAATTGTTTTCAAAAACTTTTCCCACAAAATTTACATAGCATTTTTCCGGCTGAAGTTCACCCGGAGATTTTCAAAGGTTTTGTTCTCGCAGGTTGAACCGGAACTTGGACTGGAAAACCAAAACACATGATGTTTGAAAATTTGTGCTAATCATTAATTGTTTAGCAGTAGTTACTGACTATGAATTGAAATGTTTTCTAATTAACACAATACATTTTCATTTTTCTTTTCTTTTTGTATCAAGAGACGGGCTCTTGAGCACATGCCTCCCTTTTATTAAAATTGTGAAAAGTTTGATAGTCAAAGTTCATCATTCCAATGGCTGTGATAAGGTCAAAGAATCTAGCCTCATCGAAAGCTTTGGTAAACAAGTCAGCCAATTGGTGATCAATATGAACTTTGAACAATTTAATTAAATTCTTTTATGCACAATCTCTAATAAAGTGATACCCAATGTGCTTTGTTTTGGAGTGCTTGACTGGATTGTTGATGATGGATATGGCACTGTGTTGTCTACAAAGATGGGAGTTTCCATGAAGGTGATTCCATAATCAAGCATCTGATTTTGGATCCGAAGGACTTGACTACAGCAACTTGACGCGACAATATACTCAGCTTCAGCTATTGATGTAGAAACACAGGTTTGTTTCTTACATTGCCAAGATACAATCCTTTCACCCAAGAATTGACATGATCCTGATGTTGATTTCTTGTCAATGTCACATCCTCCATAGTCATTGTCAGTGAATGCCTTGAAGGAGAAATTAGAATTCTTAGGATACCATAAGCCTAACTTGGGTTGACCCTTGAAATATTTGATAATTCTTTTGACTGCTAGCATGTGTGATTCCTTTGGTGAAGACTGATATCATGCACATAAGCAAACACTGAACATGATGTCAGGTCTACTTGCTGTGAGATACATCAGTGATCCTATCATGGCTCTATACATGTGTACATCCACTGGCTTGCCACTTGAGTCACTTGTTAACTTGTGGGAAGTGGAGATAGGAGTTTTAGCACTTGAGCATGTCAGCATGTCAAATCTCTTCAGCATATCTTGAATGTACTTTGACTGATTCAGAAAAATCCTAACTGTAGTTTGCTTCACTTGTAAGCCCTAGAAGAAGGTTAGTTCTCCCATAGAGCTCATTTCAAATTTAGACTGCATCAAAGTTTCAAACTCTTTGCACAAAGCAGTGTTAGATGAACCAAAAATAATATCATCTACATAAATTTGAACCATCATCATATCCTTGCCAACACATTTGACAAAGAGAGTTTTGTCAATTGCACCTCTCATGTAGCCATTCTCTAGAATATAGTTAGAAAGAGTTTCATACTAGGTTCTAGGAGCTCGTTTGAGGCCATATAGGGCTTTGATCAGCTTGCATACCCTGTTTGGATGATGAGGGTCCTCAAAACCTGGAGGTTTTTGACATAAACTTCTTGTTCCAGTAGGCCATACAGGAAAGCACTTTTGACATCCATTTGAAACACTTGGAAGTCTTTGAAGGCGGCTTAAGCTAGGAAAATTCTAATTGCTTCCAATCTAGCTACAGGTGCAAACACTTCATCATAATCTATGCCTTCTTCATGTGCATAGCCTTGCACAACCAGTCTTGCTTTGTTTTTGACAACAATACCCCTGCCATCTTTCTTGTTTCTGAATACCCACTTTGTACCAATTGGTTCTGCTCCATCAGGCAGATCTACTAATTCCTAAACTTTCTGCTTGTTGATTTGAAATAATTCTTCTTGCATTGCCTCTACCCAGCTGCTATTTTCCAAAGCATCAGCTACCTTGGTGGGTACTTCTTGAGACAAAAATGCAGCTTGCAAATAAATATTTGCATCAGCAGATTTACTTCTTGTCAACACTGGTGCTTTCACATCTCCAGTAACATTCTTCAAAGGATGATCCTTTTTTATTCTTCTATCTATGTCCAGGGGGAACTCATGGCTTCTTCCATTTGAGGGTATGTTGAGCCGAGGGAGTATGTGATGAAGCTCAACATTTCCAAGTTGTGACACGGGATCTGAAACTCCAACTGATTCATGAGAATTTGTGTCTGAATTGTAGGTCAGATGCTCTAGATTGAGCTCATTTGATGCGCTATCATGTGAATTTTCAGCTTCATTTGACCCTGACTCGGTATTCTCTTCAGTGTCTGAAATTGAGTTTTCCGGTTGAACTTGAACCGGAGAAACTGGTTCCGCTTGGACTTCAACCAGAACTGTTTCTTCTTCAATTTGTATTATTACAGATGGTTTCTTTCCATTTTTCAGCAAGATAGGTTTGATGCTCATTGAAGTGAAGAAGATTGGCTTCTTGGTCACAGTTTGATTGCTCTTCCAATGTTCATCAGCAGACCTATAAAAATTCTGCTCCTGCACTAAAGAGCTCACAGGCTTATCAACAGTTATGTTGAAAGCAGTGGTTAGTGCATCAATATCAAATAACCAACTGGGCTGAGATTCAAAATTGTTGGGAGATTTTTCATTGAAAGACACATTTATAGTTTCCTCAACAATTTTGGTTCTCTTGTTGTATACTCTGTATGCTTTTGACACACCAGAATACCCAACAAAAAAACCTTCATCTGCCTTTTCTGCAAATTTGGGCAATAGCTCATTAGTTATTAAAATTATAACAGGACAACCAAATGGCTTAAAGAAATAAATATTTGGCTTCCTTTTTCTCCAAAGCTCATAAGGTGTTTTATTTTTGCCTTTGACAATTAAAATCATGTTTTGGACATAACAGGCAGTGTTCACTGCTTCTGCCCAAAATATCACAGGGAGCTTGGAGTCTGTTAACATAGATCTAGCAGCTTCAATCAATGTCCTATTTCTCCTTTCAGCAACACCGTTTTGCTGTGGAGTTCTAGGAGCACTGAATTGTCTCACAATCCCCTTTTCCTCATAAAATGAGTTCAAAACATGATTTTTGAATTATGTGCCATTGTCACATCTGATTGTTTTGACTTTAAGGTTGGATTGATTTTCTAAATTGAACACAAGTGTTTTCAACAATTCAGCAGTTTCATCTTTTGTTGTAAGAAAGAAAACCCAAGTGTATCTAGAAAAATTTTCAATTATTACAAAAAAGTATGACCTTTTCTCCAAACTCATTACTCTAGTTAGACCAAAAAGATCCATGTGCAACAGCTCTAGAGGTTTTGAAATGGAAGACTCAACTTTTGGCTTGAAGGAGGTTCTGTGTTGCTTTCCCTTGAGACAAGGTACACAGTTTTCAGAACATGCAAAATGCTTGTTAGGAAGACCCTTAACTAAGCCAAGATTTACAATTCTGTTCATGTTCTTGTAATTCACATGACCTAACCTCCTATCCCACATATCAGACTCATCAACAGAGGCTTTGGATATGAAACAAGCAGTGCCACATGAGGGTGTAGCAACTGACATATCCAGGATTGTATAGTCCATCTCTCCTGGGTGCCTTAAGCATAATTAATTCATCAGGAATTTTGACACCAGGTTTGAGAACTATAGCCTCTCTCTCATTAAATATCAAATTCAAATTCTTATCACACATTTGTGAGAATCATTGAAATTTAATGTATCAACAAAATTGACTTTATCAAATTTTACCAATCCATTGTCACATCTCCTTGTGCTGAGATATGGCCTTTAGTGCTTCCAAAGGCAATTGGTCCTCCATTTATTCTCTTTGTATTTTCCAGAATATGCTTATTCATTGTTATATGGCAAGTGCATCCACTTTCAACTACCCATAGGCTATTTTGGCCTTTATTCTGCACCTGCACATATCAGAATTGATCAGTTTCTATAGGGGACCCAAGCCTGAGTGGTCTTGGGTTTGCCATAAGCATCATTATACTTGTACTCCTTGAGTACTAAAGTATTTACTACTGGAGCTTCAGTGAGCAGATCATCATTGTCAAAACTTAAGTTCTCATACTGAGTACTTGTTTGACTAAATCTTTCACCTTTGGTGTTTCTCCTTTAAGCAATTTTTCTTTCCCTATACTCCTTAAATTTTCTTTGCTTGTTGGTTATTTTCTTAGATTTCTCATTACCTTGATTAACCAACTTAGTTCTTTCAGGTGATTTGGAAAATATTTGAGGAAAGTAATTGTTTTTGTTTGAACTCTCCCCCTGAAGTGGAACAGTGTGACTTCCACTTGAACTAGTAGCAAAATCATTTTCAGGTTGGTTAGACTTTTTGCTTCTTGAAATTTTTTCTCTAGAGGTGGTCTTTCCTCTAGAGGGATTTCTTCTCCCTTCAGCTTCAAAATGCTCAAACCCATCAGCAAAGTGTACATGTGGTCTTTGCTTTGGAACAGTAGCTGATCTGGGTTGAATTTTGCTTTCCGGTTGAATTGAGTTCGAGCGGAAAAATGTTCCGCTTGAACTTTAGCCGGAAAGCGATTTTGCCTCAGAACATAAAAACTTCCATTTCTTTCGTTACCAATTAAAACCCTGTTGGATTCAGATCCAAAATGCTTCATTGTGTGGCTTTTCACAGGTGAAATTCTTCCTGTGAGTTTCTTTTGAAAATCAGCCTTTGGTTTCAAAACAGGTTTTGGTTTTAAAAATGGTTTGACTTTACTCAGTGGGTTAAACTAACACACAGTAGCTAGGTGACCTTGTTCACCACAGAACATGCATTCAACAATTTTGGTTTCAAATTTCCTAGGAGACTCATGTTTGGTCACTTGGTTGAAAGTGAGTTGACCAAACATGTAGTTTGACTTCCCTTTGGTTGCTCAGGTTGCTTTCCTTCAACTTTTGAATCTTTTGGTTCATAAATAGTTGGTGGTGGCACAACAATTGAAGGTTTCAAAATGTTTGATTGGTCAGCTAATGCAGAAGTGCTTGCACCAGTGACTTTAGTTTTCTTCGACTCAACAGTGTTTTCAAAACTTGACTGTGATGAGGTGTCATCAACAGTAAGACTAACTTTACAGTCTATATTCAAAGCTTCAATTGGTTTGAATACTGGTGAGTATTCAATTGGTGGTTCAACACTATTGTAACCAACACCAGCCTTACCATACATCTCTCCCATCCACAGCTTCTCAGCCTTTCTATTTGTAGTTTGAAATTTGTCACAAGTGAACAAAGCATCTTTTAGCTTGATTTCAATAACATCAACCTCAGCCTTAGCATCTTTGGTTTCATTTCTTGATTTCTCAAGCTTGGACAGTAAATCATCAAGCTGTGTTTCAAGAACTGAGTTGGTTTGTTTTTACTGTTCATATTCTTTGGTTAAATTTTCAATCTTTGGAATGTAAAATGATTCAGTTTTCTTAAAACATTCCTTTAACTCATGTAGGTTTGAAACTTCATCGATCAAATCAGTGTTGTGATTTCTGTACTTTGCCACTTGTTCAATGCAAGCAGGGCTGCATAGGTTTTCTAAATCCTTTTCAGGAATAGAATTTACCAGATCTGAAGTGGAGTCTTGTTTGGCTATCAAAGCATGATTTATTGGCTCAAACTCAGCAACAAAATCTTCCCATTCAACACAAGAGGTTTGATTGGCAACAGCAGCAACCACATTCTGGTGGTTTTGACTTCCAGTTGGTTTTGTTGGGGTGGGTTGATGACCTAAGTTGTGACCATGATTGGTGTTGTTAGAATTATTTCCACCATGATTCTTCAGTTAGACATGACCCTGGTTCTGTCCATCTCTTCTTGGCTATGGGCATTCTCTTGCAAAATGACCAAGCTGGTGACAGTTGTAGCATTTCACCTTGCTCTTGTCTAGGCCTATGTTAACACCCTTTGCTCCCTTGTAGGTTCTACCAGTTCTTTTGTAAAACCTTTGAGCCCTTACAGACACCATAGCAAGTTGGGTCAAAATATCCATTTCTTCCAAATCATCAGCACCTATACACTCAAGATCTTCACGGATGAAGCCTTGGTATGAGTCAGTTGCTACATGACATTATAAGATTTTTCAAACGTGTTTGAAAAGCTCTGTTGACACCTTGGTGTCTCAGGGAAACTGACTATAGGTGATTGGTATGATGATGAGTTTGAAGATCTTTGATTGTGAAAATCGGTAGTTACTAGTGCAGTTGAAAACAGCTGAGTTGACTTAGAAGATGAGTTTTGTTTAAGGTTCAGTTCCATTTCATAAGCACTGAGTATGCCATGAAGTTCACTAAGTCTCATTTTTTTCAAATTTTTACATTCCCTGATGCTAACAGTGTAAACTGTCCACACAGAGGGCAAGGAACGTAGAAATTTTCTGTTTACATCTACTTGGTCTAGTTTTACATCAACCTGTTGCAGTTCATCAAGTAGGCAAACAAATCTTAAGTACTGGTTTGTCATTGATTCACCAGTTTTGAAAGTAAAGTTCTCATATTTCTGTTTTAAGACATCTTTCTTGTTTTCTCTAACTTCACTGGTTCCTTCATACATTTCACTTAAGGCATTGCACGGGTCAAATGCAGTTTTGTATCCTTTAAACCCACTTAAAATGGAATTAGGAAGTGCAGCCTGTAGTGTCCAGTATGCCTTATAGTCAAATTCGAGAGCTGCATAGTCAGAATCAACATATTTTTCTAAAGGTTTAGGTATTTTGACTTCTTCATCATTAGCAGATGAAACCATGGGTGAGTAAGAGCCTTCAGTAAAAGATTTCCAAATACGACGGTCTAAAATCCTAACAAACCCTTCCATCCTGAGTTTCCAGGTAACAAAGTCATCAGGAGTGAACATTGGTGGTTTGTTGGCACTGTTGTTTGAAGATCCTAAACTTAGATCACTCATTTTGAAAACTTTAGAAATAGAAAAACAACAAAGCTTGTAAAGTAGGCAAGTAGAGTATCGAATTTGAAGCACTGAAAATCTTCAAAGTGAGAGCCAAAGCTCTTATACCACTTGTAGGATCGTTATTAGTTACGATTAAACTAAAACAAGAACCCTCTACTTGTAAATATAACCCTGCGGAATTAAAGTTATACTTCACTTTACTCTAGAGATTTAGTTCTCTTGTATTAGGTATTGTTTGATTTGTATAAGTATAGTAACAACGAAGTAATAAATACTCGGAACTATTTACAGTAACTCAAAGTTACATTATTACAAGGTGATCAAGAACCGTGTGTAAAACTAAGAGCTAACTATGCTATATATAGTGCACATGAGATCAATGACAGCCATTGATCTCAAACAATCTAATCTAAACCGTTTAAAACAAAGTCAAATATAAACTACCAAAACCATAAACTTCGACAATTGGAATAACTTGCGTGTGATCAGCATCATACTACTTTTGGAGAGCAGCATGGATAGATTTAGAAGCAAACGAGAATCTTTTGCAGGATTGGACTTGCTGAAAAGACATCTCAGGAAAAGTCCGGTTGAACTCATTATCTGGTGGATAATCGAGTTCACCCGGAATATTCGCTAGCTGACAAAACTGCTACTTTCGCTTGAACTGCCGGTTCCGCTCGAAGTTGAGAATTCCGCTTCAACTTCAACTTCAGCCGGAACTTATCAAAACTGGCTTTCAGCCGGAAATCTTCTAAGCAAAATATTCCTTACACCCTTCTAGCAAGCATAGCGAATTGCCAATTGATGTCCATCAGCTCTAGGTCATCGGAATCTACCTGATCATAGTCTTCCTTAGTGAGTTCAGCATTACTCACCTTACTAGTGATAACCCCATAGTATGACCACACCAAAGCAGACACCAACGCCATATAATCCTTAGTTGTGTTGACAGATAGAGCAAGTTTACTAGCATTGATTGTGTTGCTTGCAGGAATTGAGAGATTACACCCTCTCTACTCATAGTTCTCAGAATGTGACATATTTCCACCGTCAGATATACTTCCTGCTACAAACGTTGTTGCTAGTGCTGAATTTATAGTTTTACCTTATTTACCAGAAATCGTTGCAGCATATTGACCATAATAGACCTCCGGATTCTACACTTGAGCCAGTGTAGTGTTTACGAATTTTATTTCCAAATCTCGCGCTTGAAGCTTCCTAATTAGTTGCAGAAATGTTAGTTTTGAAAATTCTTTATCATGTGTTAACAAAAGGACATAGGGTTCCCGTTTCTCTGGTAGATCCAGTCCGATTGTAGATGGCAAAACCTAGAGATTAGATCAGACACTCCTTCACCGTTGAAATGTTTTAAATTGTCAAATTATTTCCTTAAAACCTTTTTCTTTCTTTTCTTATATTTCTGAGCGTTCCATAATTCCTTCGAATTCTTGCAAGTCTTGAACTGATGTAACAATTCTTTTGGTAACGCCATCGTAAGCGCACCATAAGCTTTTTGTTCTCGAGTATAGTCCGCCTTTCGTTCTACATTTAGATTGCGTTGCATAATCGGAACATTGTTATTATTAAGCGGATAAGTATACCCGTCATCAATTGCGATCCAAAGGTCACAGTCTGATGTACCGTTGTAAGACTCGAACATTTTTCTCCAATTATGGTAATCTTAAAGTTTAAGTAACTTAGGAACTTTTTTACTCGTTCCGATCTCATTGTTATAGTTGAGTAGTGCTTGCATTTGTGTTTGAATCGCCACGAATGCTTGAAAATCCGACATCTTGACAAATTGAGAATTCTGATTACCCGAACCTATTCGAAGTGGAATTGCTTGTCCGAAGTGATTCGAAGTGGATCCGAAGTGAATTAGTAGAAACGAAGTGATCCGAAGTGGAAAGTGAAATGACTTGACACTAACTTATCAGAAGTGGGAACCGAACTGAGTTCCAAAGTAAGAATTTAACTGAAACGAAGCAAACTGACTTCCGAAGTGAACTTTATGCAAACTCAGAAATCAAAGGAACAGACACGAAATGAAAGGCAAAGTGATCTGAATTGTGATTCCTATGACTTCGGGACAGTTATTTTTCTGAACTATCACTTCGGGTGATGGTTATTTTTCCCGAACTGATGTTCTTGATCCTAACTCACACAAACTGGACTGGAAATTAAATGTTTTTCGAACCAAATGATTTGAACATGCCAAAACCACTCAAATTTGACCATTTTCATGTGAGAAACACTCTAGAATGCACGGATTTCTAAAATAACGAGTTTTTGTGATAAAAAAGTATGAAAATTTTGAGAAAAACACCGAAAAACGACTTGTTTTCACCAAAACGACTCCAAAAACGAGCTGAACGATCATCCTACAGCTCTGATACCACTTGAAAGTGAGCGTAATGGAAGGATCGCGCTTAGAATCGAGCCGTTTGATAACGAAGACAAATCAAACGATGTAAATAAACTCAAACTTTCATTAATTGGACAATCCATAGATAAACAAAAGTTTACAAAGCTCTCAAAAGATTTCACAGTCAGAAAAACACACTTAACCAAAGTCTTAACAAAATTATACAAGCTAAACATATTTATACTAAACCCGACCATCCGAACTGGACTGTTACCCGAACTGGCACTTCGTGTGCCACTTCGTGTCAGTTCGAGTCAGTTCGGACAAGTCATGTAAAATCTTGATTTCTTCAATCTTTTTCTTCGTTCTGAAGCAGCATCTTGCCATTTCATGTATCAACAAAAGTCACGTCAAAAATGCTTGAAATAGTTTCATGAAGACCCAACGGTGTTATGATTCGTCCTAGTTGTGTAAGTACCTTAGTGACCTAAGAAAATATCCTAAAACATGTCAACACACTGGTTGGTAAGTTCACAGGTTTGATATGTAAGTACATGTTTGAATGTTTTTTCGTAGGGATAAAAATGTTTGTATGTCTAAAAAAAGTAAAACTGCTTGTACGTTCAATCATATCTATAGCTAGCTAGACTATATACCAGATACTATACATTTCGTCACCGAAGCTGACTGTTTCTGTGTTTATAATGCCTTTTTCCATGCTTACCAAGCGATGTCAAAATGATTAGAACAATCATTACACACGTTCGACCTCCATTCGAGTCAGAGCAACTAACACGGGTGGGGTTTGTCAGACCCAGTAGTACCACTCAATAGTTTCTCGCTATCCCCTTATACTATAGGGGATAGTAATCAGGTGATATGAAAGAAATAAAAAACCTCATACTTTTGTTTGCATATATTCTCCCCCTAATAGAAAAGTATGTAAAATAAAGTGGTCGTAAAACTCACATTAGGGTGCACAACAAGTTAAATGTCGTAAATCCGGTGAGTCCTTAACAATCACCTAAGTAGCATATAATCGTAAGTGCGTGTTTGACGCTATTAACGACACATCCTAAATAAAATTAAGACTTTGTATCGCTTAATTTGGTGTGTGCGTAAAATCACATAATACTCGCATGACACATTTTACACAAACGATCTTCAGTTTCCCTAACGATTGTTACTCAGTAGTTATAAGATAATTATTTATCCCGAAATAACCATTATTCTTGTATAAAAATAATCATTTTAGCATACGTTTATAATATAACGTCTTGTTCAATTTCCCTAAACGGGTATCAATTTGATAAAACCTTTCATTATTAACAATTTAAAAAAATTCCTACTCATATTGATCAAAGAAAGATATTTGTAAATAGTTTAGATGTTACAATTTAGAAAAACGGGTTTTGATCGGTGTTACATGAAATTTAGAACCAAGGGTAATATTTAACGTGTTGTAGAAAAATTTTGAACCAACAAATATGGATTGGGCGTGGATTGGATTGAAAAAAAAAACAAAACAATGTGTAGGTCCAAAGGATTGAACCCTCAACCTAGGGTTTCTAAACCAAGAGCTAGACCACTATGACAGATGAAATTTGTTGATTTAAACTGCTTTAACGATATACTTAACCCACTGTTAGCTGTGTCATCTCATTCCCATACAAACCCTAGCGTGCGTGACCTTCATAACCCGATATAAAACTTCACGATCACAACAGAAGCACATGGAAATCACATACGGACTTGAGCTATAGATTATACCTCGCACGAGATAACAACAGAAACACAAAGATGATGATGAACTTTGACAAGTACGGTGGCTCGATCCAAAATCCGTGCTCACTGGGTTGTTCATCATAGTTGTTGTGCTCTTTGATGACAGTAGATGTCGGATGACGACTGTAGGTGGCCGGACAGCAGTTAAGGGTGGCGTGATGTTAAGCCATGGTGTGTGTTCGCCGTTCTCTGTCGGTCACCAGAAATTTTGAGACCTCGAGGATTATGATTATGGTGATGAGGATGATTGTAGAGGTTAGATGATAATGGTTGAATAATGCAATAATGGTTGGTCGTTCAAGTTTGGGTAACCGACAGAGGGATTATTGGAGTAAAAGATGTGACTAATGTTGCGGTATCACACACCACTAGTTAGCCTAGTGGCAAAGGTGTATGACCCCTTAAGAGGAGGTCTTGGGTTCAAGTCCCACTTGTAACAAAAAGAAGAAAAATGGGGGTTACAAGTTGGGCCAGGAGGTTTTCTCACCAGTGGTGAGTTTCCTCCTGATGGGGATTGGAGATGATCGGGTGGGTGGTGTAATGTCCCCGTCAGTGATCCAAATTTGCCGTTAAAAAAAAATATATGTTGCGGTATCTTGAATTCAAAATCTCTCAAATTCGAAGTTTTTATAATAAACCACAAAAGCAACGTACAAGACTCAAGTATCCAGGTAGGGAAGGCGAGCAACAAGCTGCGCCGCCAACCCTTTTTGAATGGCAAACCCTAGACGTATGAATACAACATTCTTCGATCTAGAGGCTGCGACCCTTCCATACATGACCTTTTGGATCCGTCCCAGCATGGCAGCTGCTTCTGCCTCAAGGTGACCAAAAGTATCAAAAGCAAAGGGAACAAACACATGTTGATTTTCGATGCACGCTTTCTCGTGTTTGTTCACCTTCCCAGCAGCCGCTCTGGACACCGCCTGGCCCGCCGTGAAAGTACTGGCTCTCAACCCCACAAGGGGAGAAACCCCCGTTAAATCAACGCATGCATGCTTTCCATTTTGCCACCCAAAAACAAGTATGTCAGCTGGTCTGAGGGTTGAGCGCCCATCCAAGGGGTCAGACAGAAAGTTAACCGGAGCTTCCTTCCTGGCCGATATCCTAGCCCTCCTGAAAATGTCAAACAGAACGTCCCGAACCACATCGTGTCGATATTTAAAACCCGGAAGCTCTTTGCAGTGAGTCGCGTGCTCCCCAAATGAGTCCATACACGCCTTGTTGCATACGGGACATTTTTCATCCACGGGGAACAGGGGGACCATGAGCCGATACTTGAGGATTGTCCGGTATTCGACAGGCGACATATGTTGCCCCAACCCGTCGATGGGGAGAGCATGAAGAAAGTCTTGCGCATGTGGTTGTCGAAGGCACCCCCAAACTGCTTTTTGCCTAGCTGTCATCTCGTAAGTAGCTTCCATCTCGAGCATGGTTTTACCAAAGAGGGCATTCGCCAAAACGTGTTGGGCTTTTGGTGGGGCGGTGTCCTTATTAGTAAAACCGCTCAGATCAAAGCCCGGAAGTATATCATGAAGACCAGCCAGCGCCATCTCATAGTCAGGGCCCATACCACAAACCCCGCTCTCCCGAAGAATATGGTCTTGCAGTGCCCAAGTCTGAGCACGCGAGGCCACAAAGGCGTAAAACGTCGCCTCGACCGCAGAATAGACCCCAAGCCCCCCATGTCGAATCGGCAAGGAAGCAAGCCGCCATTGCAAGTCCCCAAAGAAGGGACCACCACACACGACAATGTCCTCAATGGCCGACCGCAAATCCTTATCAAAACCGGCCGCAGCCGCCATCATATGAGTGGGGGGGCATGTTCTTAGCCCAAAGAAAAGCTTGGCGACACCCATGCACGAACGAAGCAGAAGGAGTTCGCATTGGGGGTCACCAAGGGCATGGAGGAGACGCATAAGATCAGCAGCAGAAGTTGCTCTCCTCTCAGCCAACCCTTGAACAAACTGGTCATCACGACTAACAGCCCCTCCAAGGAGTTTCACCCCCCTGGCGGGTCTGCTAATGTCCGCAGGGAAGAGGCCCGACCGAACTTTCTCACCATTACAAGAGGGCCAAAAGAGTTCCGTCTTCCTGATATTAAGATCCAAACCCAACGACGGGCCTCTCTCTTTGATGATCCCGAGAGCCATAGCCACCTCATCCGTTTTCCCAATAATCGTGCCATCGTCAAGGTACCAGGCATGGAGCAGCAGATGGCAGCTGTCTCGGATTTGAAGCACGAGCGGGTGAAGGACGAGGGCAAACAGAAGGGGGCCCAACGGATCACCCTGCTGGACCCCAGTAGTGGCCCAGATGTGGTTGTCCCCCAAGTATAGGCGGGCCGGTTGCCCGTATAAGAACTCAACCCAAGGAGAAATGGACGGACACCTCAGCCTGACCTCACGAAGAAGGGATGAGCGATCAACCAGGTTGAACGCATTGGAGAAATCAACCGTGAGCATCGCAAGCGACCCATCAAGATGTCGCTCCCCCACAAGGCGGTTGACACTATGGAGAATAGCTTCGGCGCCCCCTGACATACCGACCCCAAACTGGAAATCACCAAGGTACTGGGCCATATCTTTACAAACCCCTTGCATCGCAACCTTAGAGACCAGCCGCCTCCAGATGGTGCCAACAGCAATGGGGCGAATCCCATTGTCAGGTTTAAGGAGCGGTGTTAGGGGCGCCGAGGCGACAAATTCAGCCAAGCCAACCGGGCACCTCCCCCCCAGCCAGAGATTAACGACCATGGTAATAGCATCCAGGAGGTCCCTAGCAGTAGCAGATCCTTCACCACAAAGGCTATCCATGATATGCTGGGCACGCAGACCATCCCTCCCACACGACGTCCCTTTGGGGAAGGACTTAATACATTCAAGGACCCGTTCGCCACATGTGACAAGCGGAGGCACGGAGAAGGGAGCGGAGGGCAAGGACGGGGGCGGGACGAACGGGTGTTTAGCTTCTAGAGCGCGCGTGGTTTCGTCGTTGTATGGCGCCACCCCAGAAGAAGATAATACCTTCACGGCCGCAGTGAAATGGCCGTCCGCGATTTTCCGGATGCATCGCTTGATGTTGGGCGCCATATGGTCCCCCGTATCGCTGGAAACCAAGCCGGAACAACCCCTGGCCACCCCCCCGGGGACGTCAAGGACACCTTTAACCAATCGCTCAAAACCCTCATCCTGCCCCCATGCAGCCAGGGAAGACAGGATGGATCTACTCTGTAGAGCTTTCCGGTTCCCAGAGCGGCAATCATGACGATTCTGGGGTCGGAAAACCTGCAAAGTGCACCGAGGGAGGAGAAGCAGCCTAACCCAGGCCTCAACGGACCCAGGCTGGGCTGCCACCTTAAGAAGGGCGGATTTAAGCGCCTGGGAGAAAGCTAAGCGACAGCTGTGAGGGATGCACTTGACAGTAGTGACACGAGCCATAAAGACCCGGTCTAGCAACCCCCCGTCTAACTGAAACGAACATGGAGCATTAGGCACATGGACGGGGGGAGACGGCCTGGGGACCCCCAAGATGTGGCAGATGATGTCCTCGCCCGAGGCAGCCACCCGGGCTACCCCGTCAGGGTGGTGGCAGCCACGGCTCAAGGCGTTAATTTTCATGCACCGCCCACACATCCAATATCCACAGTCTTTTAAGGCCCGATCCAAGGCAGAAAAAACGCCAGCGTCAGACGCCATCGCATCCCGGATGGTCCCCCGGCGCTCATCAGATGAAAGATGAAAGGTCTTAAGGTGCGAAATGAGGCGAGAAATCCCTTTGGAGCTGGTAACACTATCGGGGCAACAATGGAAGGATCGTAAGGGGCACTGGACGGAACCCCTAGATGGCACCAAGGTGGAGGCCATCAAAACACGCGGTTCGAGCTGAAACGCGACGGAGGAACAAAGTGCTATGATAGCACACCGGAAAAACCAACCGAAGGTTGGCAGACCCCGGCCCCACAACGAGGAAAAGAAAAAAGAAAAAAAAAATAACTTGATATTTGATATTATATGTAGAATTTAAAAAAAAAGTGGTTCATCGAGAGGTATTTAAATAAGGAAAACAAACAAGAAACAATAACTGGTCCCTAAGGTAACAAAAGAAAAAACATGGCGAGCAAGGAAAACCGGTGTACCCGTGTTTCCCGGCGTACCACCGCTTCCCGGCGTACCAGCAGCTTCCGGCGTACCAGATCCGCCGTACCACCGAATTCAAATTGGTACGGGGGTAGCCGGCGTACCGGGACCGGCGTACCACTGCACAGTTGGTACGGCGGCCCGTTGGAGGAAGGATGGTCCGGCGCCGCCGCCGGAGAACAGAGGCAGGTGGGTGGTGATTTGAGAAATCGCAGGTGGCAGGGGCAGCAGCGGGGTTTGCGGTGGCAGGTGAGCGAAGAAGAAGAGCGGGAGACAGAGGTTGGATGAGGGAGGCCGGCGGCGGGAAAAGATGAGGCGGCTAGTGGTGGTGGGTTGTCGCGGCCGGCGACGGAGATGAGAGAGGTGGTGGCGGTCAGTGAGGGGGAAGAGAAAGGCGGTGGCAGTCTGAGGGAGGGTGGGAGGAGGAAGAGAACGGCGGCGGAGGTCGATTCGGTTATTCCAGATCTGGATCTGAAAGGCTACCGGAGAAGCCAGCAGCCGGAGAAGCCAGCAGCCGGAGAAGCCACTGTTCCCGCCGGAGAAACCACTTTTGAATTACTAAAACTGAAAGGCTACAGTATGAAACCACTTTTGAATCACAGATGCTCTGTTCTTATTATTTTTTAAACTAATTTGGTCTTTTGACCACATTAATACTCGAGTTTAGCAGATGATCAAGTTACTCCTCTGTAGCTAGGTTCGAATAATATTAAAACCACAACTTATATTTAGTCTAAACTTATTTATAAATACCATTTATGCTACACATATTTTTTAAAATGACATTTAGTCTACCCATATAGTATAAAATATCATTTTATAAAGTACCATTAATATTAAATATTAATATAAAATGTGATACATATAATTAATTCACATAACAAGTAATCAAAATTTTTGTAACATGCAATGTCAGTTAAAATCACAAACCTAAAGTTCACATAAAATCATCAAACGCATTGTTCACATGAAATCCTTAAACGCATTGTTCACATGAAATCATTGTACTTACAGTTCACAGGAAAATCATAACACATAAAACCATGTTTGTTTATTTAACAGGTTAACTAAATAATCCATCGACGTTTAAACTTGTGTGTGAATGCTCAATGCATGCATGAATGTTCGTGTAGTGCATGACACATCTAGTAACTCTAACCGGATTTAATGCATGCATGTACATTTATTTGGAATCATCTACATTATGGTAATTTCTATTTGTAGCAGTGTACATTGTGTTAGCCAGTAATAACCTAAAAATGTCGGGTGTCACAAGGTTTGTCAAACCGGAAAGATCTATCCAGAATTACCATCCCCATCATACAGTTAATGATCTAATTGCGTATGGTCTTATATGGGATAACATGAAACGTGTCTCATACAATCAGTGTGTATCAGTAAGTAAGAAAGTGTGTGTAAACCGTGCGAACGACACAAAATGTAGTAAATGGACATGTAATCTCCCCCTAAATGTAAAAGTAGTTAAAAATGGGCCGTGAACTCACGTGGAGAGCGAGTGAACAATATGGAACGTCCGACGAATGAAGAACTGAAATGAACTAACCGTGACCTATTAATCAAAACAATATGTTTTAAGGCTCAACTCGTGGTCAATCCTACCCTAAGTCACCCGTGGAGGTTTAGTGTTTTCCCGTGTTCGTGTACACCTAAAATTTAGTAGTGATAATAGTAGTAAATGTATATCGAAAAACCATTAACAAAACAATATAAGGAAATGGGTCTTTTGGAATTGAGTTTTGCAACAAAGATGAATAAAAACATTTCTCCTATGTTTATATAAGAAAACCATGCTTTGAACGCGTAGCGTCAGGTTACTATGTGTTATAAAATAACAATAAGTTTTGACACAAACGACATGACTATTTTCCGAATTACTGTGCGTTAATAAGTAAACGCTCTCATTTGATAACTAAACTAAGCCACTACATAGGTAAACACATTTCAACATTTACAAGTCTTTGAATAAATATTTACCTGCATACGTCATGGATTTAGTACGCATGCGCGGGTAAATATCCATTTACCAAAAAAACAACCAATAAAAAATACTCGAACATTTCCAATATACTATATATGTGGTTTCTCATGCCTAGTCCACATGACATCCAGTTCAACGTGGTTTCTCCGCGTTTACCAAAAAAACAACCAATAAGAAATACTCGAACATTTCCAATATACTATATATGTATGAAATCCAACCGGACATGAAACTAGAATATAAACCCACACATGCATGTAAAGGTTATAAAACTACGACCTGGTGATATGCATGTTCCGAAAATCATTATCAAGAGTGCAAGAGAGAAAAGAGAGTGTTTGTTTGAGTGTTCTTGAAATGGTAAAAGAGTAGAGGTACGGAGTGTGGTGGCTTGATAGATGGAGGTAGAGGAGAAGGTGGGTGTTGATTTGTTCCATGAGGTGACAAGTGATAATGGTGTTGAGGGTGTAGGCTGGCCAGGGGGGGTAATGATGTAGTAGGGTGGTGGAGTGTGGGTGTGGAAAAGGAAAATTTTTGAAATTAAACTAAGAGAGGAATAGAGAGGGAGAGCGAAACCGAGAGGGAGAGCACCGAAATTAAGGGAGGGGTCGTTCAGGTCGGGTTGGTGAGGTTGGGTAACCCGGTTAAGTGGGTGGGTAGGGTGGAAGGTTTTAGGAAGCGAGAATTTATAAATAAATGAATGGAAATTAATTAAAAGTAATCAAAATAAATGAATAAATAAACGGATATCCATATAAAATGGTTAAATAATTTTAATGATCCGCATAATTTATAGGGCTAACCAAATTTTTTTTAAACATAGGAAATGTCATGAAAGGTATACCAAACGGGCATAAAACCATGAAAACCATAGAACGGAAGTTTTTTCATTATGAAGAAAGATATAAATATGTACGTTGTCTAATACAAAATTCTTATTATCACAAGGTGTTATGATAGCGTGGTGACGCTACTATTGTTGGAACGTGAACCGACAATTGGTTATGACTGTGTGAAACAAATGTGTTTATGAATATAATGATCTAATTTATGTAAATTTAAGCTAGAATATGAATGCATTATGACTAAACAAAATAGTCAAGGTAAAATGTTGACCTGAGATTTGACTGTTGTCGCATTCTCTCCTTAAGAGAATTTCGTCCCGAAACTCAACTCATGCTGACGTCGACAGGGGTTGTCTTGAATAGGTACGGGTACTTACATTGCATGTTTTCCTCGTGTTTCCATCTGAACTATGGTCCTCGGCATGAGTTCTAGCGTACCTTCATAATGGGGATACGATTTTTTTCTCATCCGCTTGACCTCACGTTTCAACAGGCTCCTCAATGAAATGCAGATGCTCATCCACTTGATCTCTTCGAGCAGAATCACTTGTGTCTCATCCTAAACACACTTATTTAGGTTGGATACATGAAAGACGTCATGTACACCACTTAACTCTTGCAATAACTAGAGACGGTAAGTTACTTGACCGATTCTGGCCATCGCTTCCCAAAGAGACTAACTTCCTTCCAGGGCGAGAACTTGAGCATGACAGGATCTCTCACCTGGAATTCCAACGGTTTATGCCTCATGTCAGCATAGCTCTTCTAACGATCGTGCAACCTTCAACTAGTTTTGAAACTGAACAATTTTCTCAGTAGTCTTGTGGATGATTTCCGGCCCCGTGAGTTGGCTATTGCCAACCTCGGTCCAGTAAATATCGACCGACACTTTCTCTTATAAAGTGCCTCAAACAGTGCGACTAGAATACTTGTGTGGTAACTATTGTTATTGGAGAATTCAGCCAAGGACGGGTGAATATCCCATCGATTTCCGAAATCGATCACACAAGCTCTAAGCATGTCCTCAAGAGTCTGTATGGTCCCTCGCTTTGAACATCTATTTGAGGGTGATAGGTAGTGCTCATATCTAAAAGTGTTCCTAACGCTTTCTGCAGTGAGTGCCAAAACCTTAACATGAACCTGCTCTCTCAGTCTGAGATAATGGAAGTTGGCATTCCATGCATCGAGACAACTTCCTTGATGTTGACCTGAGCCAACTTTTCCATCTTGTTGGTCTCGTAGAAAATGCATTGATTTCATTATCGCTCGACCACTACTCAAATGATTTCACAACCACTGCCAGTTTTGGGCAGCCTTATGATGAAATCCATGGAAATCTACTCCTACTTCCATTGTGACATCTCCAGTTGGTGCAACAATTCTTGTCACACCCCAGCCGATGGCAGAAATGTCGGGGCATGATAAGATTGTCCTAAAGCGCATGACATACTAAGTTAAATGGCAATAATTAACATAAACTGATTTAAATTGATAACATTGAAAGAATAGAATTCACAAAACAGATAGATGACAATTTACAGTGACTTATTCTAAATTTATGTGACGCCCACTCTCAGACTTGGCTCTAGGAGGGGTCACGCATCGATTTACTCATGAACACGTGGTACAATAGAGATAAATAAAGCAGCAGAAATTTGAAACTTTGTAGGATCGTTATTAGTTAGAGTTAAACTAAAACAAAACCCTTTACTTGCAAATATAACCCTGCGGAATTAAAGTTATATTTCACTTTACTTAAGTG
>JBCNJP010000027.1:75898367-76000939 GCA_039602395.1 Deinandra increscens subsp. villosa
GCGTCATCTGATTCTTGACGCGCGAACAATGACGCTCATTTTATGACGCGCAAAGCGTGTCATAAAAAGTGTGTCAAGGAAGCCCCCGTCATAAATATGGTTATGACACGCATATATGCGCGTCATGAATTAAAAAAAAAATTTAAAAAAAATATTTTTGTAGATTCACTAATTTCCACATTAATGACAATTAACCTCCTAATCAAAATACAATACACTTATAGCAAAATATATTTCATATTATATATAAAAACAATGTGTTTAATACAACTACAAAAATTCGATATAATATTTCCTAATGTTTATACTCTATGCTTAGTGTGTAGATTGATAGCAAGGATGTATCTATTCTACCAGGAACTTCTAGCCAACATACACGCAAAAGTTCAGCCACCTCAGCAAGCCTGTCATTAGGGTAGCAGAATTGAGAACTCACGTGCTTCCATACAGTCAATTCTTGATGGTAGATAGCAAAACTGAGAACTATCAAGGAAGCTAGCTTCCACATCAGATTTTAAAACCTACACCACAAGTCCACAAGATCGGTCAAAATGGGCTATCTGCTTAATATGCTTTAAATCCTCAAAACTACAAATTAGCAGTGTTTAGAATGTAAAAACATGAAAGGTATAAGTGTAGACAAGAGTTCATATTTACACCAATGAGATTGGTGGTTAGATTCTTACCGACACAACCTTCTAATAGCGCTAATTAACTACTTTTGAACTGCCATTTTTCAATCATTGCTAATTTGCTTATCACAAACCTATTTATGTACAGAGATAATTCATAGCCTCTTATCGGGGAAAGGCTAATTTTTCAATAGAGGGCAAGACTCAAAGGAGATGAGCAGGTTACCTCCCAGTGGAAACAGGCCGTGTTTTGTGGAAGAGGCTGTTGCAGCGGTTAATGAGTGCAGTAGTTGGTGGTTAGGCACTACAATACCAAACAAAAACTTCTAACAATTGCAATCCTAATACAACATATGTGAAATATTTTCAACTCAAATAGAAAAACCTACCAAAGGCATTACAAAATGCACCTGATGTGATTTTTTTTAACACCTGCAATCACACACCAAATAAATACACCATTAGTAGAGCATCAGTTTAGATATTTAACCAATAGTACAGAAAATGCAAAGGTATTCCAGCATACACGGCTACTGATTTAATTGGTCTGACCCGCAAGGGTACTTGAGACCCAAATGAAATTTTTTTGACCCAACAATACCAGAATCCACAACACTTGTGCACATATTTTAAAAAAGATTCTTAATTTCTATAAAAGGCATAACCAGATGGAAAATTGTAATTGTATATTAAAGGCAAAACCAGATTCCTAATCTCACCTTGTTTGATCCACACAATTCGTCTCTAGATTTAACCACAATGCCCGTCACCCATAAAAAGATTATTCACAACTTTATCATGCAAAGTCATATTCCAAACAAGCCGTTAGAGAGCATACCATCATTACTCCTGTGGCTGCACTAACACCTGCAGAATCAACAACCTGCAAATTCCTGTCCAACACAACACTGAAATAAACCAAGTTCCGAAGAAGATCTAGACACTTGAACAATGGCAAGTTGCTGACCATTGAACAATGGCAGCTGGTTGCTGAAACAGATGCATATAGAGAACATGAACCATCTAAATTACACGGACAATAAACTGCAAGTACCGGAACATTGATTAGTGAAGAAGCGAAATCATTACCTGCACGTATAAAAAATTTTGAAATCGGATATCAGTAAGACTGTAGGATGGTTTTATACCTCACTCTCAGATAATAAAAACTGTAATTATTGACAAAAGGAATTCATTTTGGGTTACATATATTGGGTGTTTTCCATACGTGTGGAGGTTACCTAGGTCCTTCAATAGTGGTTTAACTGGCAGCTGGTTCAAGGCCTTCATGATGATGTGGCAGTCATGTTTAATTTCCCATCTGATGCAGTGTTAGTTGTGTTAGTAGTAGGCGGCTGGGCTATAACAATTCTTTGTTTTTCTTTTCAAATGAAACCTGAAATAACATAGTTGGAAACATTAAGGTGAATCCTATTTCCTTATAATATGTAATCATTATTGATAAACAAGTAACCTGTCTATAGTCCCCATTTACAGAAGTAACCCTTGCGGAGACTGGGAAACATCTAGTACAAAAAAAATCAATAGACATCACAGATTTGTAATATGACTTTGATATTATAAGTGCTTTAAATCTGATATGTTGTTATTATCAATGATGATAGTAATGTTATGCTGTTTGAAGTTATGATTAACTAATTAGCAGGGGCTATTTTCTTAACAATTATATATGTATCAACTAAAAACAGTTCTTGAATATGCTTATGCTGTTTGAAGTTATGATTAACTAATTAGCAGCAGCAGCATACAACAGTAGGACAACATGTATTGAATTTGGGATCATATAGATCATATCTATCTCACAAGATCAAGCCAACATGCAGTAAATTGATGAACAAACTTTCAGGAACGAGCAAGAAAAAGAGAAAGTTGTTATAGATTAATCATGGATTAATAAACTAACCGAACAAAAAAACATGTTGCAGATTAAACCTAACATGAAAGATTTCAGCAATATCAAATTGACAAAAAAACATGTTGTAGTTAGGATGTCATTTTGCCTAGATTCTGCATTATTAAGAAAAATCATTCATCAGATTAATTGAATTGTCAAAAGTAGATTAACATCTCAAATGGGAGGAAGATAAGAAACTGAACATTACCGCAAATTTTTGTAAGAGTAAACTGGATGGGATCAATGATAGGAAATGTTGAAATACTAAATAAACATATAGAAAATTTTCATGTAACAGCCTTATAATTATTCAGATCAGGTATCATTTTGAACTTATTATGGGGCTGAGTTATATTTAGTAGCAGCTCTATGATTAACAACAACAAGCTCCTTCACCTATAGGTTCACTAACAGAAAGCGTAATGGAATAAATATGAACTGATAATTATGTATAAAACTGTACATATAATCATCAGATCAGTAGCATAATAAGAAATGAGATAGTATAAACAATGATTATGCTAAAGTTTACCTCCTTTTCATTGAGAAATTTCGTTTCTATGGCTTTTCTGACTTCCTGATGTGGAATAAGGGAATGACAACACTCTTAGGATAAACAATAAAGCAATGGATATGCTGCAATCTTAGGGATTTAAGCCCCAGACTGTGGCCCATGTTCTGGTTCAAGATGTAAACAACATCATAACTATATATACGACAAATGAAACTCCATGGATGCGTAAAACTTTAGAACAGGTGAAATGAGTAGAAATACAACCTGATACTCATGGATGTTGAGACAGCAGAGCTGTTGCTGCTGCCAATTTCCAGCAACCTTACCGATTTAGTTGCAAGCTTGTTCAATAATCCTCTCACCATTCTTTTTCAATGTCTCAAACCTAGGAGCCGATCGATAAAAAGCAAATTAAAACTCAATACCGATTGAGAACTCGCAACAAACTGGAGCAAAAAACAAGATACTTAACTTAACCCGAGTCGCTATTGGCTTATTGTTCTTCGATTAAGCCTGGAACGAGGATTGATTGAGATGAAATTCTTCGATGGGGAAGAGAACGAGCGCCGATTTCGATTGAGGGCAAGAGAAAAGAAATAAAATACAAGGTCGGTAGATGAGAGGAGATTAGGGTTTGCGTTTGAAGTGATACAACGCGAATCCATTTTTGGAACGGAGGTCGGCGGAGAGAGTCATCTGCTGCGGTGTTAGGGTTTGGGGAAGAAGAGGGGGAATTAGGGATTTGGGGAAAAATTTCGATGGTGAGCGGGCTGAATGAAAATTTGGGGAAAAGTGGGGCAAAATGTTAGCGGGAATGAAAATTTGGGGAAAATGTTAAGCGGGAAAAAAAAACATAAAACGACAGTTTCAAGATGACGCGCATTTTTTAAGTGTACTCCGTGTTGTTATTTTTTTAATTTATGACAGAAATTTTATGACGCGCAATAATGCGCGTCATCTATCCTTAAAAATGTTCAATTCTTGACGGTTTTTTTATGACACGCGTTTTTGCGCGTCATTAAAACACCCGCGTCAAGAAAGCCCTTTTTTCTAGTAGTGTCTATATATGTTTAGTTTTCCATCCTGGTTTACATAGTTTAAAAGACTGAGTCCCAGCAAAAACGTGTTGAGAGTGGTATTCACCTAGTATTCACTCTCTCACACGCCATGTTTCGGCTAATTATGACAACACCACAGAAAGAAAAAGAAAAATGAAAAGAAAAAGAAAAATGAAAAGAGAAAGCAAAATTAAAAAAAAAATGTTGATAAAAATTCATAAAATTATTGTGTTTGGTCTTCTCTGCGTGCTTATGCGGCCGACCTGATCACCAACTGATAATTAAGAAAATAAGTGGTAGTCATAGCAGTGGTGCATGGTTCCTCAAGTTGGGGGTTTGTGAATCCTCAATAAACTCTGAGGTTGGGTAGGTTTTGCTATGAACGATTGGGTGTGGGGAATATTAAACATGACGGTAATTATGTACCACAATCAAGCACTTAAAATTTTTTGTCTGGATGTGAGTTTATGTGATTTCAAAAATTTTGAGCAATCGTCTAGAGCGTCAAGTAACGGAAGCTGAAAAGGGTTCCTCAGTCAAAGATTTGTCTGGTATGATCCATGAATTTACGTCAGCTTCGAGGCAAGTGAATTTTAAATTTTTTTTAGGTTATCTTTGTTTTATGATTATTTTTCATTTACTTATTTCTTTTAATTGTTTAAAATTTAATTTTTTTATGATCACGATCAGATACTCGGGGTTTGAGTCTGAGGGGAAGCTTCGTAAATTCTCAAATTTTCCCAAAGTTAACATTTTTTTTGAGAGAATTAACATTTTTAAGAGGTTTGGGAGGCTGTTAAAATGTGTTTGAATCTTGAGGGCGCAAAATGAAATTTTTTAAAACACAAAACCCCATTTCCGATAGTTCTTCACCATTTACGATCCAACACACACATTTTTCTCTCTCGTTTACGATTCGCCCTAACTCCGCCGCATTCACTCGCCGGAAAATTGATCCCGACCACTTCCGGTCATCTCCTCCACAATCAGAACTCACCCCTAACCTCGCAATCGATTTCTGACCACGAAGCCATCAAAACCCCTTTTAGAACAACTGTTTTCGACGGTGCATTCACAGATTTAATATTTGAAACCCTAACTCGTTGTCATCTTCTGATCCTACTGTGTTCGAGTCGATTACGAGTGATTTTGAAGTCGGTTTCTTGTTTGCAACAGTTAGAAGGTAGTTAATGATGGTTTATTTGCTTGTTTGTTGGGTATTGACGTGTTTAAGAAGTTTTTGCAGGTTTGTCCATGGAGGTTACTGCGTTTACGATCGTCTCATCGGAGAAGACGACGATTGGTGTTTCCGATCATCGTTTACGACTCAAGTTTACGATCATTCGTTTACGATCATTCGTTTACGATCGGGGTCTGGAGATTCCGATGCTTTTTACAATCCCGTTTACGATCGGGCTTTAAGAGTTTGCGATTGGGCTAAGTGATTCCGACTGGATTTTGTTGAACCCGATCGTGAACCCGTTTTATGATCGTAAACCAGATTTGTGGATCGTAAACTCACTTAAACTTGAATAAAAATCATAAACACCTAATAATTTTGGAATCTTATTAAACTTAATCGTTTAAAGATAAAATTGAATGTGTTGATTTTAAAGAATGTGTTTGTCAATTTGTGCTTCAAAATCAAATATTTTTCTTGAACGTTTAAATTGAGATTTTCTGAACATAACAAGTTAAAAGTGATAATCAGTTGAACTTCAAGAAGGTGTTAGCAAACATAATTAAGCTTTTATGAACAAGTCTGATACATTTGTCTTGTCTTTTTCAGATGGCAGACGACATGCTTGATGAAGAGATTCAGTTTGAAAGAGATCACTGCATCCTGGCATATCTTGAAGACCCACCAGAGAAGCATATGGAATTATTTTAGTCATTGGTGGCCGGGATGAACGTCTGCAAGATTAATCACGCTCTGAGAACAAGCGTCCTAATTGATGAGCAACTTGTCAGAGAATTCTGGGGAACTGCAAGAGCAAGTGCAGATAAAACAAGGATCACTGCATATATGGAGATTCTTAATTCTTCTCCAAGTAGCAACAACTCATGGAATATGATGTTGAAGATTCTGCAATGTGGAGTGAATTTTAAGAATGTTCATAATGATCGACGGGTTGTGCTTTATTTGAAAGATTGTGACTGTGGGAAGGAATATTGTCGTGAGAAAGCAGCATATAAGGTTAAAAATCATCTGCGAAAAGTCAGCCTTAAGGACGTCGATGTGGAATTTTTAATAGAATATAGAAGACAGCAAGGAACAGTTGATACTGTAACAGATGATGATGGGCTTGTTGGTCATGTTCATCTTAAGAAGACACTGTTGAAGGATTCAATCTTCCATGGAACAGCAAACCGGATCGTGGAACGTGAATGGAGGTCAAGGAAGAAGCCAAATACCTTCAGATTTGATTTAGTGCTTCCATAGACGCTCTAATGGTTCATGCCTAGGGGAAGATTGTTGGGCTATATATTAGAGGCATGAACATTAGATATGGGCTTACTTGGTAATGGGTTAGTGTTCACGATTTGGGCTTTGAGAGATTACGATTAGGCTTACTTGGGCCGGCTCCTAATGTGTTTATGATTAGATTTTAGGGCTTTGTAATGGGTACTATATAAACCCATAGTGTTTATGATTCAACCAGCTTTTTTTATTACGATTTTCTCTCTATCAAGGTGTTTACGATCAGATTCAAATAGCTCAAGAAAGTTTGTGTTTCATTCAAGATTTGATCTTTATTGTTTATCAAATCTCTTTCATCTACTTTCTTCTCGAATCAATCACTTACGAGGATTCCGCACTCGTTTGTGATATCAATATCGTGACTTGGTAGATTTTCTGGACCTACAGAACCCACTTAAGATGGAGTTAGGAAGTGCTGCCTGTAGAGTCCAATATGCCTTATGGTCAAATTCGAGAGCAGTATAGTCAGATTCAACATATTTGTCTAGTGGTTTTGGTATCTTGACTTTTGCATCATCAGCAGATGAAACCATGGGTGAGTAAGGTCCTTTAGTAAAATATTTCCAAATACGGCGGTCCAAAATCCTAACAAAACCTTCCATCCTGAGTTTCCTGGTACCAAAGTCATCTGGAGTGAACATTGATGGTTTGTTGGAAGAACCATTTGGACAACTTAGACTAAAATCACTCATTTTTAAAACCTTTTGAAAGAAAAAACAGCAAGGCTTGTAAAGTAGGCAAGTAAAGTATCAACTTTGAAGCACTGAAATTCTTCAAAGTGAGAGCCAAAGCTCTGATACCACTTGTAGGATCGTTATTAGTTAGAATTAAACTAAAACAAAAGCCCTTTACTTGCAAATATAACCCTGCGGAATTAAAGTTATATTTCACTTTACTTAAGCGAGATTTAGTTCTTATGTATAATGTAAAAGCTTGATTTGCAGAAAGATAGTAACAACGAAGTAACAAATACTCGGCACTATTTGCATTAACTCAAAACTACACTATTACAAGTTCATGTGTTTGTGATGTGTAAACTATAAGCTAACTAAGCTATATATAGTGCTGATGAGATCAATAACAGCCATAGATCTCATGCGATCTAATCAAGACCGTAAACAATAAAGTCAAATATAAACTACCAAAAGAATAAACATCGACAATTGGAATATCTTGCGTGTTTGCAGCAACATACTACTTTAGGAGAGCGGCTTTAATCAGATATAGAAGTATACGAGAAGCTTTTGCAGGATTGGACTTGCTGAAAAGACATCTCAGCAAAAGTCCGGTTGAACTCATTATCTTGTGGATAATCGAGTTCACCCGGAATATTCGCTAAAGGACAAAACTGCTTCTTTCCGCTTGAACTGCCAGTTCTGCTTGAAGTGAGAATTCCGCTTCAACTTCAACTTCAGCCGGAACATAACAAAATTGGCATTCAGCAGGAAATCTTCCAAGTGCAATATTCCTTACAAAATTTTATTTATATCCAAGTTAACAAGTAAGATGGAAATTATACAAAGGTCATGTAAACTAGATAGGATTATAACTATAACTATGCATCTATCAATAATAGTATTATGCAAGCTTCCCTCAATAGCTTCTCCTAAAAACTTGCCCATCTAAACCGCTCAAGCTTGAGCCTTCCCCTTGATATTTTGATCCTTTACATCACCTGATATACATGCTTTAAAAAGTCAGCTTACGCTGGTGAGTTCTATAATTCTAAAAATGTTACCTTTATTCTGAAGTTTCATTCAAAACACTTGGGCCTGACAGCCCCCCTTTTAGTAAACATTTATTAAGTAAAAAGCATCACTGGATTATACAAAACATAACCTTTAGTATCATATAAACATATTATCCCTCATTTAAGCATTGTCTATCTGGGACCACGTTAGTCCCTCGGGCGACCGTCGCTCCCGAATACCTCTCGAGTAATCATCGCTACTCAGGTGGATCGTCATCTTCCGCTTCGAATTGTACAACCCCCCTCATACCCTCTCCTCAGACAATATTGCTTACGTTATCCTCAAAATCCATATTTGATTATCCTTTTCTCTATTTAAACTTTAATTTCAAACTCAATCCCTTACGCGGATATTGAATAAGAATTTTATAATTATAATGTTATTGATCTTGTTAAACCATAGTGATACCAGCACGGGACTGATTCTATATCATTTCCTATTGTATTGCGGGTGTTTGTATACAGGAAGTACCGCAGCGTATCCACCACACCCTTAATACAAACGGATAAGAGATAGTACCATACCAGTGCAAATTAACATCTTATAATCACAACAAGGCTAATAAGATTATATTCATTCGATACTTATTCAAATATACAAGCTTAGACAAAACCTTTACTTTTTCCATTACTCAAAACTATTTAAAAGATTCATTTTTATATTACCCATTTATTATATCCTTACCGAAAACAGTTTATGACAAGTATTCATAATTTAAAACTGTTATAGGTTATAAAACATTCCACGTATGTATATCAACACAAACAGGTAAAAGATATTTAAAACTCAAATACTTTTCATATAAACAATTGGATATATAACATTGCATGTATATCAGCCCTAATATATTAATACATTTAAAAGTGGGCTCATAGAACTCACCTTATTCCTTTATTCGTAAATTGGACAGAACCTTTCACTTAAGACCTCAATTCCAAACCTAGTTGTGCATCGCATTGCATTAATGTAATGTTTAACATTATAAACATCTTTTAAGTTTATTTCTAGGTCTTATAAACTTTATAATTAAAACTATACAATTTTAAATGTCAAAATGACTAAAATGCCCTTTTAGTCAAATACCCTTTTCTTTTAATGATAATATGAAGATGTGCATTCTTATAAGTAAACGTTCACTCTGGGATCGCCCAGTGAGGTATTTTTGATCCCAGATGGGATTTATGTAACACCCCATCTTTACCAGAAACCCCAGAGTACAGGCGCTTATCATTCCGGTCCGATGAACTTTTAAGTACCCGAATAACTCGTATATTAATATCTTATTATTTATCAACTTTAAACTAATATATATTTAATATATATATATATGTATATATTATATATATATATATATAAACATGTTCTAACACCAAAACCCAAATCCCAATACCTCCCGGATTGTTCAATAATAAATAAGCTTCTTTCAAAACCCTAATTTTGATGTAATTATTAAATTCATATAAAATCTTTATATCATATGAAATAAACTTAGGGCTTTTACTTATAATATTATATTATAACATACCTTAAAATATTAGCTTCCAATTTAACTCCATTTATTAAATATTGGCAAAACAACATTATGAAAATCCTAATTTTAACGTATTTCTCAAATATTTACCAAACCTTTCGAAATCATGAAATTAACTTAGTGCTTTCATATAATACACTATTTTAGGATTACCTACAATAATTCAGACCCTAATCCCTTTCCGATCATTATATTTTAGCAAAACAAGTTTAAGAACCCTAATTTTTATACATTTTTAAAACTCTAATCTAACAAGCATATTAATTCAAATTGATAGAGGGCTATTGTAGTACATACCTAACAAAGGACCCACTGTAGAATTTCAGCTTCTATCCCATTGACGTTTGGTCGAACTTCGCAGAAGAAGAACCGAATATGAAAGAGGGTTTTTTATATAGAAAAAGTGAGAAATTAGTGAGTATTGATGGATGACCCTTCCTTTATTTATAGCTGCCAAGTGCTCCCTAACCTCCTTACATGTAGGGTGATGAGCAATAGAAGAAAAATGACACGAATCCGACAAATCTTGGGCTGCAAGAAGTTGGATGTGGATGAACTGCGACCTGGTGTGCGTCACGTATCCCGACCCGCGAGCCACTTTGGCAGATTGACAGTTTCAGTCCCTCTATTTTATTTTATTGTATTTCTTGGGATTTAGCCCCTCAACTTTCACATAGTTATTATTTCATGCCTAATAATATGTTATAGTTTATTTCTACTAGTTCCTAACCCCAGGACACGTATAACGAGAATAAAACAAGTACATATTTATTTAATACACGTATACGAGACGTATTCATTCACGTATCGTCATATTTGAACTCGTTTATCATATTTTTCTTATCTAAATACGTATTCTTTCATATATAATCACTTTCAAACACATATTTATAATAAAAGCATATATATATATATATATATATATATATATATATATATATATATATCAAGATACGTACTTACCTAGACATAAATATCGAGATGTTATAATTTAACTAAGTCCAATCCCTAAGTGATAACAACTTGAAATATTAGCATCTATGTCTGCAACATGTAAAAAATAGAGGGGGTCAACTATAAATAGTTGGTGGGTAATCACACGTTTGTAAGTATATAACGTAGTATCTGAAAACATACGTTGTGTCATATGATAGAATAGAGTGACATATAACATACTAGAATAATTGACAAATTGGTAACTGAGTATAAACAATATTGCTGGAATAAAATGACAATCTAAAAGACTAGGCATACATAAAACTTAAAGACATATTCTAGATTCCCTAACCCGCATGTTAGACTAAATAAAATAATGATATATGCCCCAAATACCTAACGCCAAGACGGTCAAGTTGAGTGCGTTATCAACCGATAGATCTACTTTTGTTACCCTAAGCCTTACGTTAATGTTTATGCCAAATGAAAGACATGACATGCATGACAACCACGACAAACATGAAAACCTTTGATAATCATATATTGACAAATCATACTAGAAGTCACATAGCACATAATTCACACATAGATCACATACGTATTTTAAGTGATAAACTTGAAAGATAACACTTTAAAATAGGATACATGTTGCAACCTGTAGGTCCGGAAATCTCCCAAACACACGATATACAAATCAAACACGAGTGCGGAAACCTCGTGAAAGATCGATTCAAGAAAATAGTAGAAGAATAGATTCAATCTATAAGAAAGATTGAATCTTGAATGAAGAACAACTACTATTGAAGCTTTAGATCTGATCGTAAACACCAACAAGGATGATGAAATCGTGAACAAGTATCTCCAAAGCTTACTTGATCATAAACATGAGGTGGTATTTATACCACCTCTTACAAGACCTTGGGCCAATCATAAACTCTAACTAGCCCAATCATAAACCCAAGCCCATGCCCAATCTAATAGTAAACTATCCTAAACATAATAAAACTAGCCTACTAATCTAATTAAACCCTCTAAGCCCAGCCTAAGTTATTTAATATTACAAGCCTCATAATCTAGCCTCTACAATCTTCCCCTAGGCTTGTGATATTAAATGTCTTCGATCTTTGAAATTCTTCATCTTGAGTGGCTGGCATAGATGTAGATGAAGATTCTTTCCGCAGAAATCTTCAATGGGTTTCTTGACGGGCACTTGGGACTTTCTCTTGATCAGCATCAGCTCAAACTTCTTGAAATGAACAAGTTAATGAGATGGAGGATTCTCAATGACTTGCTTCTTTTGAAAGAACTGGTTCTAGCTGAATCTTCGGTAACTGTCTTGAATCTCCAAAACAATTAGAGGGTTGAAATTTTGAAAACCCCTAACTTTGAAGAATTTGATTGTTGATCTTCAAACTTCATGATCTCTGACTGCTCTCTGTATCATTTTCTTCAACGAGACTTGAAGTCTTCAGCTTCCCCTAAACATGTGAACATCTTCTTTGAAGCTCTTTTGAAAAACTTGAAAAGACACCAACAACTTCCCCTGAACACATGCTTATTCAGATAGAAGTCTTGTCCGGCTGGTTCTTTAACTTTGAGCAGCAGCGGCATCTTTCTATCATCAACCTGTCTGACACACATTTGAAAAAATATACACCAACAGACATTTGATGACTGGTCTTTGGGTTAGAAGGTAATTATCATCTGTTCAGTTGAATCAAATTAACATAATTTTAACCAAAAACCCTAATATAGATTACGGGTTTTCTATAAAACTTCCCCTGAACCCAAGACCTCTAAAGACTTCCCCTTAGCTGATTACTTCCCCTCAGCTAAGGACTTCCCCTGAGATAATACATATTATCCTCGAGTTCCCTTCGGATACTATGTATTATGGAAGTCTTTTCGGATAATAAGTATCATCCTCGAGTTCCCTTCGGATAATACTTATTATCCCCTCTCCTTCCCCTAAAAATTTGTCAAGATCTGACGGAGGAAGTCTTTTCCATTAGATAATAAGTATCATCCTCGAGTTCCCTTCGGATAATACTTATTATCCCATACTCCTTCCCCTAAAAATTTGGCAAGATCTGTCGGGGGCATATTGTCATGCATTAAAACCCATGAAAAAACAAATTTTGACTTCTCAAATCAACCTGGCCAAGACGAAAACACACAAAAAAGAACTTAACGACTCACACACGAAAGATAAAAAACAAATACTTACCAAACCAAACATGAGAAAGTTTACAAGGGATCAAACCGTATGAATCTGACTGAGGAACCCTTTTCAGCTTCAGTTACTCAACTAGTCCAGGTGATTGCCGGTATGTTTGTCCGCTTTAAACTCAAACCCGTTTAATCCCAACCGAATGCGTCATGCTTAATATAGTACATTATTACCATCATGTTTAATAGTCCCCACACCCAAGCGTACACAGCAAAACCTACCCAACCTCAGAGTTTATTGAGGATTCACAAACCCCCAACTTGAGGAACCATGCACCACGACTATGACTACCACTTATTTTCATTAACCATCAGTTGGTGATCAGGTCGGCCGCTAAGCACACAAAGAAGACCAACTGAATGATTATTTTTCATTTTCTTTTCTTTTTCATTTCTTTTTCATTTCTTTTTCGTTTCTTTTTCTTTTCATTTTATTATGTGGTGTAGTCATGACAGCAGAGACATGGCGTGTGAGAGAGTGAATACTAGGTAATTACCACTCTCAACCCATTTTTGTCGGGACTCAGTCTTTTAAACCATGCAACCTAGGATGGGAAACTAAACATATATATCTTTTAAGTTTACTGCACTTTCATTGGTGGTCATACGATTAGGTCGAGCCTACCGAGCATATCACCGTGGAGCTTGCCTTTCACTTCCGCCTTACGCGTGTCAGCCATCTCCAATCCATGCATTCATTTTACTTCCCCTAAACTTCTCAAAAACAAGACACAAACACAAACAATTAAAAATTTAAAAGCACACTATTTTTGAGGGGTCAACTTTTTCTTCATCTTTACATTTCTTCCCCTTGCTTTTTGATTTTTAATGTCACAATCTTGTGAACATCATTTTTCTTTTCTTTTTTTTTTTTTAATTTTAAAAACAAATAAACACAACACACAAACACACTTAAAAGAACAAAACACAAAATTTTGAAGATATTTGGCCAAGCTAACTTTCAAAGTATTGATTTGAAAAATTTAGTAAATTGGGTTTCATGACATGCACACTTCATTGCATTTGAAGTCAAACACTTCAACAATCAATCACCAAGTGAACATTTTAGGAAATTTGGTTTGACTCAAAACACCATTTCCCGCTTCATTCACACAACCAAGATAAGAACAGTACCTTTCGTGCTGATTTTGACATTTTACCTCTCAAAGAGACATACCTTTCATTGTATAGATATCTTGTCATGACATGAAGATACGTCTCCTAAACTGTGCCTGGAACAATCACTTACCAACAAACAACTTAATAAAAAAAATGTTAGTGATAATCCTCCTTGATCGTTCCTGCACACAGTGAGAGATTAGTTAGCTAATAGTACCCAGGCCATTGTTTTTCTGGGTACTCCTGAGGAATCAATGAATGAAATTTCTTTTAAAAACATTCTGATGGCGGGCTGCTCAAGGACAACCCAGACTCGGGCCCGGACCGGTTTTGGGATGCCTCCACCCAATCGGCCCATTAGGGTTATTTTTAATTATGTATTGTTTCTTGTCCTGCAAGTGTTCTATTCCTATTTAAACTCTTAATTATTGTCTTTTGAACTTGGTTAAAGTTTTATAATAAATATTTACTTTGGAGGTTTATCCAAGTGTTTTCTAGAAGCCGGTTTTGGCATCTAGGGTTTCTAGCACCAGGTTTTGGGCTAGGTTTTCGTTCCTTGACATAGATCAAGGTTGTTTATCCGCTTCCGCTATCAAGTGGCATCAGAGCCATGGATCGGAGGAACCATCGTGATTATCGACGTAGATTCGCCGCCGGAGGCAACGACGACTATCACCGTGACCCCCGAGATGTAGAAGGAATCAATAGATTGCAACAACGAGTAAGTGAACTCGAGTTGCATCCGTTCTATGAAGGCACACCCAAGTTTGATGAAGACGGGATTATACCCGACAAGAAGGAATGTTTGTTAATACAAAAGCTTCTTGGTTGGATTACTGTTGAGGATGAGGATCTTCTTTTCACAGAAGAGAAGGATATGGACGTGTCCAACCTAGAAGTTGAAGGTGATCCAGAACCAGATGATGCGGACTGCAATTGTACCATTGATTTTATTGCTGATGAAAACATCGGAAGCTTTCCAAGTAAGAAAATCAAGATATGGGGCTTTAATCAAATAAATAAAAGTCATTGTTTGATCAATTCGTTGGGACATTATGAATTTGTGGAGAGTGCCTTGGCGGAGGGTATTACAGAGGCTAGAGGTAGCAACCACTTAACCGAGTTTATCGAAGTTTCGGCGACTTCTACCAAAGAACGATCAAACAAGATAAAAGGTTTGCGTATTCCCCTCATTAATGAGTATCCTTTCTATTTGGAAAAGCAATTTCAACGTAATAAGGATGTTACAAAAATTATGGATAACCTTTGTCGCAATATTGTATTTAATCTCCAAGGAAAGGTCATTCTACAAGTTAAAATTAATAGGTATGTGGTGACTAAGAGTCCACGAGATATAATCAGTTTTGTTGGGCCAATTTTTTTTACAAATCATATTTGTGTGGAGGTGGTTTATGACATGGAAGGATTTAATGGGTGGAAAAGTGAACTCCATGTTATTTACTACTTTATTTTGGCATACGTGGTAAACAGAAAACGAAAATCTGAAAGTGTTAACCAAGCAGCCAATGGATTGTTCGAAGTCCTTAATTGGCTTACTAATAATGCTGACAAGACTCGAGGACGAGTCTTATTTAAAGAGAGGGAGACGGAAGTGGGAAGGCCCGGTAACCCAATAGACCCGGGACCCGCCGGTCCAAATGGTATGTACTTAAAGCCGTCTGAGACAACCCGTAATGTTCCGTTTGATCCCGGGGGTCCTGATCCAACAATGAAACTCGGGGACGAGTTTTTCGAAGAGAGGGAGAATGATGGCGGGCTGCTCAAGGACAACCCAGACTCGGGCCCGGACCGGTTTTGGGATGCCTCCACCCAATCGGCCCATTAGGGTTATTTTTAATTATGTTTTGTTTCTTGTCCTGCAAGTGTTCTATTCCTATTTAAACTCTTAATTATTGTCTTTTGAACTTGGTTAAAGTTTTATAATAAATATTTACTTTGGAGGTTTATCCAAGTGTTTTCTAGAAGCCGGTTTTGGCATCTAGGGTTTCTAGCACCAGGTTTTGGGCTAGGTTTTCGTTCCTTGACATAGATCAAGGTTGTTTATCCGCTTCCGCTATCACATTCCTTTTGAAAGATCAGGAAGTTGGGATGATTCGGTTGTAGCTGCCTTGACTTTTGGCTTCCAAATTCCAGGTGATTTAACATTTGTTTTAGTCACTTTTGGAGTTGTGACCTTAGGTATTTCAACCTTCTTCATTTTAGATTCACTTTTCAAAACAATTTTTGTTTTAGTCACCTTTTGAGTTGTGACTTTAGGTATTTCAACCTTCTGCATTTTAGAACTATTTTTCAAACAGTTTTAGTTACCTTGGGAGGGGTAACTTTGGGTTTTTCAAGTTTTGATTGCTTTGAAAATGGTTTCATCACCTTTTTCTGAAAATTTTGGTAACTTGGAAAACTGTTGTTTTGATTTAAAGATTTTCTTTCAGCTTTGGCAGCGCCCCAATGTTGATCAGAGGGTTTAACCTTAGGAGTAACAGTCTTCATTGCCTTAGGTTTCTGCACCATCATCGGCTTAGACTTCACAGACTCCTGAGATGAAACCCTTTGACTTTTTGGAAAGTAGGGTTCATAGGGGCGATAAAGACAGTTTCTAGCAATATGACCAGCGATGCCACAATTAAAGTAAGTCTGCTTCTTTAGATAGAAGTCAGACGTGTACCCATTTGTCTTTGGTGGCTGATATGGAGCTGGTTTGCTCTGTGTCTGCCTCCTTGGTCCATTTGCTGATCCAAGATTGACTCTTGGCTGGTTCCTCGAAGCCTGTGTCGAACCTGTCTTAACCGTCTTTGTGCTTCCTTGATTCGTTGACGTTGAAGCACCATTCTTGCAATTACAACAACAACTGCATGATCCAACTGAAGAAATGGGAGACACAGCCACTCCCTTGAGTTTTTCATTCTTCACCACAGTTGTTAACTTCACACTTGGATGCTTAATGGTGATCTTTGGCTTCTCAACTTTGGCTTCACCGACCACTCCATCAGTTATTCCCTTGAACTTGGAGGAGAAGGATGGTAAGTCATACCCAACATCTGGTTCTTGGTCAAACATAGATCCAGATGTCATAAAGATCTTCCCCCCAGGCCGTGTCGTCAAGATCACCTTTTCCCTTTTGACTTCGTCAACAACTTTCAAGCATGGGGTTTCAATTTTAGGGTATGGTTTCAACTCTACCCCAACATCATCAGACTTGGAATTATGACATCTGTTATACTCCTGGCACTCAGCATCATCTCTTGATACGTCCTCTATTCTCCCTTCACCATATGTCATGTTTGCCTCGTTGTCTATTTCCTCTTGAGTCAATGGTGTAGTTCCAACCAAGACACTATCAATAGGAGGAGCAGCTTCTTTATAATCTGACTTGGTTCGTTCAACTTGATCCTCACTAAGAAGTATTCCTATAATGTCTCTGGGAACTGGTGGAGGAATAATGCTGTTTGCAGCCAAGGCCTTATCAGTCTTTTCTGATCCAAATCCAGGTGTGTGTTTCCCAACTTGACCAGTCACCACAGCATGTGACAATTCCTTTCCAGCTTCAAGCATTCTTTTGCTCCTCATTTGATTCATATCAAGCTTAACCTGCATCTCATTGTTCTTATGCTTCAGGTCATCTATCTGCTTACTTAGCTCAGCTATCTCTAACTTAGCGTTGTCATACAAATAGGCGTTCTCAGTTGCAAGGTTCTTATATTTTGTTATATCTAATTTTTGAGCTTTAACCTTCTCTTCGTTCTTTTGCCATCTACCCTTAAATGAGCTCTTCTCGCATTTTGTCTCAAACAATTCTGACTGAAAATTTCTACACATTTGCTTAAGTTCAGGAATTATACGAGCACAAGTAGGATTGGGGCATATCTCAGCATCTTCGTCCTCAAATATATTCTTTTCTTCAACCACTGAACTCATTATGCAGCTTCTGAAAATCTTGAAAAATCTGCAAAAACGGCAAAATCGGCAAAAGTACTATTCAAAAAATAGTGTCAAAAACTTAAAACTGAAAAACGGAGGCCTTCGGAGTGGAATTTGGGGGTCCAAACGAGCTCCCCTGGACATTAGTCTAGGGTAATTCTGGGGCTTGATGTCACGAACGTCGTGTTCAAATTTGAGCCTCTAACTCCAAACGAGTCAAAAGTTACGCCCGTTTCCGTGAAAGTGTAAAATAGTGACTTTTTGCCGTAAACCAACCCTGTTTACGATCGTAATCCCTGTTTACGATCGTAATCCCTGTTTACGATCGTAATCACCTGTTTATGATCGTAATCATCTGTTTACGATCGTAATCACCTTCAGTCATAAACTCCGATAGTAAACTCAGAATCGGAATCTCAATCATAAACTCCGATAGTAAACTCCGATAGTAAACTCCGATAGTAAACTCCGATAGTAAACTCCGATAGTAAACTCAGTTTATGATTGTGTTGGATCATAAACATTCATATCTTCAAGCCTTGATCATAAACCTTCAAATCTTCAAGCCTTGATCATAAACCTTCAAATCTTCAAATCTTCAAATCTTCAAATCTTCAAATCTTCAAATCTTCAAATCTTCAAATCTTCAAATCTTCAAATCTTCAAATCTTCAAATCTTCAAATCTTCAAATCTTCAAATCTTCAAATCTTCAAATCTTCAAATCTTCAAATCTTCAAATCTTTAAATCTTCAAATCTTCAAATCTTTAAATCTTCAAATCTTCAAATCTTCAAATCTTCAAATCTTCAATTTTTTTTTTTTTTTTTTGGAAAAAGCTTGAATCCAATATCGTGAGAACCTCGAATCTGTGATTCTTGGCTCTGATACCAATTATAGGTCCGGAAATCTCCCAAACACACGATATACAAATCAAACACGAGTGCGGAAACCTCGTGAAAGATCGATTCAAGAAAATAGTAGAAGAATAGATTCAATCTATAAGAAAGATTGAATCTTGAATGAAGAACAACTACTATTGAAGCTTTAGATCTGATCGTAAACACCAACAAGGATGATGAAATCGTGAACAAGTATCTCCAAAGCTTACTTGATCATAAACATGAGGTGGTATTTATACCACCTCTTACAAGGCCTTGGGCCAATCATAAACTCTAACTAGCCCAATCATAAACCCAAGCCCATGCCCAATCTAATAGTAAACTAGCCTAAACATAACAAAACTAGCCTACTAATCTAATTAAACCCTCTAAGCCCAGCCCAACTTATTTAATATTACAAGCCTCATAATCTAGCATCTACACAACCCCAAAATGATAAATGAGAAAGGGGTCAAGGATTACTCACATGATTGTAGGGTAGGTTCCACAAATTAAGAAAATAAAAACGAGTCAAAGTGTCTCGAAGAGTATCCTAAAGGGATTAATGGGACCAAAATGAGTAATGGAGTGAAGACTAAAAGGTTTGGGGACATCAAGGATGTAATCTAGGCTCTTAGGTTATTGTGACTTTGGAAAGGTAGTTCCCATTGAAACTATAACTCCTTAGACGGTCGTAAACATGTTTTGGCCTATAGGTTAATAACACTCTCGTCAAGACTTCCCAGGTAGGCATCTGGGTCCAACGGTAGGTTTGAATTTGTACGCGATGCCAAGCCTCGACGGAAGTCCTAACACCGATGATTTTTCCTTTCAGTTAGTACATGTTTGTCTCATTTAAGGTACTATCGTTTGGGCAATTTGAGAGTTTGGAATTGTAATCTAAAGTACTTAGGTTTTTCTACAGCATTTAAATACTAAAAGCTTGAAATATGTACTAAGGTTTTAAATGAGTTTGTCCAAAGTTTGCAATGAGTATTATGTCTAAATATTTTGTAACAAAGCCTAATTCATAAAAACTATTTTTCATACATCCTTTGTAATTAAAATTAAAGCTTTTAGGAATTTTGACCAAAATGGTATTTTGGTCATTTTGCAGAAATACTAAACATTTGTCCAATTTTTGTATGTGTCCAATAACCATAAAATCGGTTTCGCACATAATTATAAAAAATATCATTTAATATGGAAAAAATATTACAACTTCAAAACATGGTATAATTGTATAAAAGTAAGGTTTTGAAGAATAGAATATTAAAGTTCATGACTTTGATGACAATTGTGAGGTTTGTAATTGACGACATGACATATGGAACATATAAAACAGTTTTAAAGGTTGATTTTAGGTTCTAAAAGTTTAATTGAGAAATTAGAGCCTAAATTCCCAAAAGTTCATGTATGTGAGAGTTGACTTTTTGATTCGAGAAAATAGATGAAATTAAATATAGGGCTATTGTATCCCTTAATAAGAGGGAGAAGATGGTCAAAAACTAACCCGGAAATTGAGATGAATCAACCTTGAATTAATTGGTCAAAGCTTCGAAGTTTGACTTTGGAATTCTTACTAGAGATCACCATTTGCGAAATTGAGAGTGGATATGGGATGAGCAAAAGACCAAGTGGGTGAATTTATAGTGGAGAGGATTCCTGAAGGACACTTTAGGTGATTGAAGCTCAAGTGGTAAATGATCCAATTTGCAAATCAATTAGATGATTGATTGACCTAAATGAGGAGCCAACATCGTGATATATGATTTAGGAATCCATCGAAATGAATTAAGTGGTGATTGAAAAGGTTTGAATTTGAAAAATACCAAAAGTGCCAAAAATACCACAAAAAAAACAAGCTGATTGAATTATGGTCGTCATACATATGTCGCATGTTACAACCTATCTGAGTATACCCCTTGCTTGGCGGCAAGGGGGAGGGGGGGGGGGCAGAATCGATTATTTTTTTAATAGTTCCACCTATCCATTAAATCCATGGACCATATCTTAGCATACACAAATTGAATGATGGTAATGTGACATATGAAACATCATAAAACTATTTAATATAAGGTTCCCCAAAGGTTATATAAATTGAAAATCGAAATTGCATGAAAACCGCTACTTTCATGATTTACCGTTTAAACCCTAAACTTTTAAAAACCATATTTTAGTAGAAAATTAATTTAGCATTTAAACTTTTAATAGAAAATTGATATTGGGCCATAATTTGAAAATGTGTCGGGATTTTTGGGTTTGAATCAAGCGGATGTTACAGTCTCCCCTACTTTAGATAATTTCATCCGAAAATTCAGTTAGTACAGAACTGACGGAAGCAGAATGGTAATATAAAAGATTTTAGCAGAAGTAAGAATTCATTCCCGATTACTAAATATTTTGCAAATCATCGAATTTTCTTAACCAAATGGGTTAAGTTAGACAGCGTTATAGATTTTGACACAAAACATTGATTTTTTTACACACATCGACCAGGGTCAGTTCTTGGTCCGAATCCTAGCATACTTCTGAAGCACCATCAATGCTTATAATAGGATATACCGCAGCTAACCCATCACAGTTTTGGTACTCTAGAAGTGTACTAGTCACCTACGAAGAGCCACCCACACACACAAATTATGAAAGTGTTTTGATAACAGCCTAACTGAAAGTGTAATTGCTTGAGATAGATTGAAGGATGCTTGATAGCTTTGGCATAAACGAGATGATAGAATACACATGGAATGAGTAAAAACGAGATTTTTAGTAACCCGCGTGTTGCGGCGGGTAACATCTTATTTGTTTTTTTTCTTATGCAATATTATAGCTTTTAATTTGTCATTTCTACTATTAGTAGGGGTATTTTAGTTATGGTTTTTAACCCCTAGCTGTACAAAATATTGGCTATTTGCCTAATACATATCAAACTGTTTCCACTGCTAGCAGGCCTCCTGTTTATTTACCAGTTTAAAGTATTAGAAGTTGTGAGAAAAAGCAAGATATATTAAAGATACAAACTACTTTTACAAATCATAATACAACATAGCTATTATTTTAGGACTTTGAAGAATTGATCTTAGTAACCATAAGGAAAATGATAAGACTCCAAATACTTACGGTTTTGAAAACCAACATTACAACAATTGAATAATCGTACACTGAGCAAAAATAAATTTAACATGAAGTGTATCTTTGTTAAGGTTAGAAAGAAGGTGATGGAGGAATCCCATATGTGAAAAGAATGTATGAGCATGTGGATAAACTTCTCTTGTACATTAATCACATACTGATTCAAAGTTTGTAGTCTCTTCACATATTGATCCAAAGTTTGTAGTCTCTGGCTTCTTCATCATAACATTTTAAAGATAAAACCCCCAAATTAAAAACAATTTTAAATAACGTAAAAATTTTATTTTTTCAAGAACTAACCTCATGACCATAGCTAGAGCTATCTCTTCTCATTAGTCTAAATTTTGACCAAATCTGCATATTAAATTAGCTCGTAAAATGTCTTGTTTGTATGTTCTTTAATTGGAATCGTTCCTACTGGACATGATTCACCTGATAAACTCCATAGCTGATAGTTTTCAGACTCATTTCCCACTTGATCATGTCTATTTGGTCTCTACGGTGGATCATGTTTATTGAAAAAAAAAATTAAAAACTTTGAACATTTGCTAATCTATAAATTTTACAAAAACAAAGACCCACCAATGATTTTGTTCCATTCAACTTAGGATGATCAAAAGCTGGTTGATGATGAGTCAAAACACAATCTATAGTTTCACCATCTAGGCTCTGTTCCAACAAAAGTAAGAAATTGGTTCAAATTTGTGCCCAATTTTACAATTTGTTCATGTATAAGTCATAAATGAAGAAACCTTTTACCTGAATCGATTTGACAAAAGGCTTGTTGGTCTTGTTCGATGAGCTTCGACCAATTTCAACCTTACTAACAACTGCCTCATAGCATATACATTGTACATGAACCAACTATCTGGAAAATGATTTACCTAAAACCCCCAATTCAAAAACACAAAAAAAAAATCTAAGAATATCAAGAATAAAGAAACTATTTCGAGCAAAGACAACAAAAGGGAGAAGAAAACACACCAAATGTGAAGACACGGCCAAAATCGACAACGGTAAAGCCAAAAACCAAAATAGTTGGTGGATTTTTCAGATCTGAAACGTGGCGGGCCGGAAAACGCCGGCACTGTGGGCACATCTGGGTTCGTTCAAAACCCTAAAACAAAGCCAAAAACGACGACATCGCTTCTTCTCTGAAAGAATGTAATGAGATTAGAGAAAGAAGAAAAGAGGGAGAGAGAGAGAGAGAGTCAGAGAGATGCGTCTTGGGATAGGAGACAGAGAGAAAGGCATGAGAGAGTCATTTGAATGAGATGGTAACATCTAATTGGCAGGAAAATAATGTTGTCATCTTCTCATTAGTTAAACGAAATACAGTAACTTCACACACAACCAACGAATTCAAATTGTTAATATATATAATAGACTAATAATTAGGTATCATGGTTTAAATTAGAATCGAGATTGCAAGACTTACCGAAATAAATCGGCCACAAAAGTGAAAGCCAATGTCTCCCCTACTTTGGGATACCCAAGTACGAAGAGGCAGGGAAAAAGAATACGGGGTTGTGAGGTCAACATGTATCTATTTGAAAATGATAATTAACTATATGAAATCGGTTTAATTGTTCCACATGATAAAATAATGTTGGATTTTTAACAAGAAAACACCTCCGATTTTGGTGAGCTAGATGTGTCGCGACTCACACCCAGTCCACCCGTCTCGAAGAGCGAGGTCTAGACAAAATCTGTAAAAATCCTTGCTAAAACTACAAGGCCTCGCTGCTATGACCAAAATAAATTGCATGCTTAACTAGTTCACATATAACCGATGGTTATATTTCGCATGACTCTCGATTAGCAAGAAAGGTAAAACATTGATGGTGAAATCCCGTGATAATGTAAACATGTGATAATGAAAGCTTGTGAACTTGAAATTATGTGATAATGTAAGCATATGATAATAACATGTGATAATGAAAGCATTTGTCACACCCCCCCCCCCCCAAAACCCACATGCGGAGTATCACCACATTGGAGGCGTGAACTGCCATGATCTCAGTCATCAGACACATAGAACAATCTATATGCAGGTTCAAAACTTTTTAAAAATAAATTCTTAATAGTCCAAAAGTTTAACCAAAGTTTTAAGAGTTTGTGGAAGTGTAAACCAAATCATAACAAATTTAAGTGTCTTGTGCCCAAGGCACTCAAATGACAAAAATAGTTTAAGGCATAAACATGCAAGATAAGGGAATGAACCATGATCCTAACGTACTCCTTAGCGCTCCTAAGGACCTGAGAAGAAACATGCTAAATTTTTAACACAGGGTTAGTGAGTTCACAGAGTTTAAGCAAGCAGATAATTAACATTTATCTAAAAACAATAAGTTAACCGGTTATCCTCAATGAGACCTAACCAAAGTAGGAATCAAACATTCTGTAAAGAAAATAGCTTTTAAGCATTTTATATACTTTGTGATAGCTAATCCACCTTATTCGTAAGACCATAGGCTCGTATTCCCATTATTGACAGTTTAAGACTTTGCCTTCCAGCCACGCTATAATGTTGAGCATGATTGTAAGTACACGGATCAGATCGTTTCCAGCTAGATAACAATTATGGACAGAAGTTTATGTCATTAATGTGATCGAATGATTACAACCGAAGAAGTATACATCAATTAAGTCCTGGAGGAGATCGGGCATGATCTCCCCTCTCACACACACAGATCATACTAGACTCTATGAGAAAAAGACAAACATTTTCTGTCCAACGAACTGGAGTATTTTATAGACAAACCAACCCAATGAACTGGGCATTCAACGAACCTGTGGTTCGTTGATAGTTCGTTGCTTGTTTGTTGGTCAGTTCGTTGGCAGTTTGTTGACTCTACAAACACAACACCAAACACTAGTCTACTAATCTATTCGTACAATAACGGCCACACTAGTATCTTGCTCTAACAGATTTCCTCTTGGACGTTAGTATCGAATACTAATCTTCACATTTAGCAATATTTAGTCAATTTGCTGATACTTGATATTTCGGTCTTCAGCAAATTCCCTATGCGACTGAACTTCAGGTATGCATGACCATTTCGTCATCTTCTGACCACAACAAATAAAGTTCCCCCTCGGATATTACACATCCATCCATGGTAAGAACTAGTCTTCAACCAACAGGCAAATGATAAAGGTTCACTTCATCAGTAATCCAGTTACTTTTAGAAGACATCTGACGGAACTTAACTGCATCAATAGTAACAGATCATATCTTATGATTTAAATAAATCTATGAATCCATCTTAATGAATAGTAAGTAATGCACCGAGATCTTCATGAAAACCAACACATCCAAAATCTTCGATCATAGACATTCCCCCTCACCGCTAAGTCTCTCCTAATGTATTTTCCCATGTAAACCGAATCACGCACATTACGTCATTTCTCAAATAAAGAAAGTATTAGGCATATGACAGAGAGTTCCAGACCATAATTAAAAACTTATCGAGATGAACAAAAAGGTAAATAAAGGTTTGTTTGTATTGAATCACAAAGACACAAATACAAACACTTCTGGAACTCACATAACTTCCACACTCAGAAACACACACAGAAATTTCAAGTATCTTTAGTATATATGACAAATTGAAAATGCGTGATGATCGGATCGTCTACTCGATCTAGCTAATCGGACATCGAAACGTAATTAACCGATTGTTTTATTGATCAACAAAGAACAATTACAACCAGTAAACACTTAGAAATGGACTCAGAGAATACACACTCAGAAACACACACTTAAGATATCTCGCACGCTCAGAACCCACCAGTTACAAAGACCAAATGTATATTTATACCCAGCTGGCCGAGTTTCGGCCGAACCTCAGGTTCGGCCAGTCCGAACTTCAGGTTCGGACCTAGTTCGGCCAGACCTAGTTTGACATGATCTTGTACTTTGTTTGATACTTCACACGACGCACATATCAGGTATCAACAAACTCCCCCTCGACGTGTGCAGTATCCCTTCAATATCATCAACTTTGTATCTTCAATCAAGCTCCCCCTCAAGTGTAGAATCCGTTCGTTCAATGAAATGAAACTTCAAACAAACTCCTCCTCAACTTGATCATAACTTGATCTTGTATACTTGATGACATTTTAGTGTATCTCTGGTCTTTCATCAACATCTTCAGAAGACTTGAAGTTGTGATAACTTGCACATAGCAACCTGCTCAAACATTTAAAATAATCTTGGCGCAAAACGTCTCTTCGAGACTCCAAGATATGATTTTGAAAATGATTTGTATCACATGTTGATCAGATCGAAAATAAAGCAGAAACAAAATCTTTTTGACTTTTTGACAGTTTATGCTAAAACACACCGAAAATCTTTTTGTTCTTTTCTGAAATGAAATGAAATTGCAATACAAAATCAAACGCTATTTTTGGTATGAGAAAGATCACTATATGGGATCATATTAAGCATAACGCACTGAACTGCACTTCAATTTTGATTAATCGAAGCACATAAGTCATGCTGATTGCTGGTATAATTTGTCCAACTTAAACTCAGGCAGAATCATACTCATAACATTTGGATATGTTAAAGTATTGATTAGATTTGCTTTGACCAGTGTATCCCACACTATCAGACATAATCAGACATTTTCAGCTTTTCTTTTCTTTTTCCTTTTGTGTGACAGCACTTGTGAATTTTCACAATGCATAATATTTTCATGATATAGTCAACTGTGTTCCATGTAAAAAGAAATAAGAACGTTAAATCGTCTACCTTAAGGTCGATCTTTCGATACGCAGATAAGGCCTCAAATTTAACAAAATAAGAAAATAAAACAAGTTGAAATTGTATAACTCAACAACAATCAGGTCGGTACTCCCGTACACGCAGAGAAAGTCCGATGAGTTATACGAAACACCAAAGAAAATAAAGCAGAATGTCAAACGAACAACGATCAGGTCGATCTTTCGATACGCAGAGAAAGTCCGATCGTTTGACAAAATAAAGAAAATCAAACAAGTTTAAATCTTTGCAAAATGAACACATGTATACACAGTGACTTCTCATTTTGACTTTCACACTTACGTTTCTTTTTTTTTTGTCATGAAATATGCATCAAGATGTTATCCACTTGGTCAAGCATTAGTATTTAGTGTATATCACATCTGAATACATTCTGATTTGCCGAGCCTACCAAGCATATCAAACAATGATCTTATGGCTTTTTCATCTACTCTATTCATGAGTCAGATACATAAGCCAATGTACCATCATTTCCCAATGATCAATTTCTCACAATTTTATATCTGGCATGTATTTACCATCCTTCATTACATATTTGACATGTATTCACTTTCTCCCCATAACATGCATCTTCTCAATTACTCCCCCTTACTTACAATTCTCCCCTTTAAAATGAAAACTGTATTTTTTGATTTTCATTTTACACAAAAACAAAACTCTATTTTTGGTATTTTTGAGAAAAACTTTGTAAACAAAGAAAAGTGATCAATCAACACGGATAGTTTGCAGATTTGAATTGCAGAAAACTTACAGATTTAGAAAGATTTATCATGAAATTTAAATTAAGCAGAATACTCCTCCATCAACAACTTAGCAATCGTCGATAGGTCTTCTAGAAGTACCTGCACACTAGTCAAACTAATTAGTCCAAAAATGACCCGAAGCGAATCGCTTCTGGTCGACCAGTGTCCTTGTTTTGCTTAGAAACCACCTTAGGTTTCCATTGCTGTTGTTTTGGTAAGTCAGTTCTTGATGAAGCAATCACATGTGACTGTGATGGGGAAACTACATTTTTAACTTTTGAAAACATTAGAACAAAACGGTTTTGTTTATGATAAAATGTAGACTCAACTTCATCAAAAACTCTGCCTTGTTCATCAAAGAACCTTGTGGTGGCAGGTTTACCAAAAACTGATTTCTTTTGAAATCTTTGTGGCGAAACAGCAGGTGATGGACAGTCTTTTGCCATATGCCCTGGGCGACGGCAAATATAACAAATTCTTGTTGTTTTGTCCCATATTTGATGTACCTGCGAAGAACACACATGAATATCTCGAACATGATCAGAATGAGAATCAGATACCTGATGCCTGTGATCATGTACCCATTTGGATGTAGGGCTTAGAGATTGAGAACTTTCAGAAGAAATGGTTGCTTTCACAAAAACCTCAGCAATCTTCCGAGCATCAACACAATGAAGTGGAAATTCTTTGTCTGAAAATAATTGATCCGAACCCTTGAGTTTGTAAAACCGCTCGGGTTGAATTTTATCAGCTTGAAAAACTTCCTTCTTTACATGCTTCATCTTTAATTTCTTCAAATCTGGAGACGATGATACTGGAACCTTTTCAGCTTTGTTTTTCTTCCTGTGAAAACCCAATCCTTCATGCTTTCCAGAAATTTTCTCCTCAAGTGAACCATGACCATGCATCGCTAAACGAGAAAATTCAGCTTTTACTTTAGTGACATTCTTGTGATCATAAAAAATCTTTTCATCAAACTCAGGTTGAGACAGAATCTTGTCACTAGAAGTAGCCGACTTCTCATTATCAGCAGACGATGATCCAGATACAAACTTTGGTGCAGGAGAAACTTCGGATTTCTTTTCCTTTTTTTTCTTATTCTTCCTGTTCTTCTTCTTCAGCACAACTTTCTCATCCTCAGCAGTAGATGACGAAACCTTTGAATAATCAAATTCATCAACTTGTTCCTTCACTTCTTTGACAGCTTCGTTGAAATGAGCAGGGGGTGAAGCAGTCTTATCAAACATTTATTCAAAATTTTCATCATTAGCTAAGAAGCTTGTGAAAACTTGAGAATTTGAAACATTGTTGAGTAATCGGTTAGCATCAAGAACTTGAATTTTCAGATCAGAAATTTTCTGTTGAGCCTCAGCAAATTCCTTTTCTTTAGCAATCAATCGCTTCGCAACCTTGTGAGTTTCAAATTTTTCTAAGCGAAGATTATCAAGTCCTGCATGTAACTCCTTTTTCAATTTATCCTCGTTTCTCTTTTGAATTTCCAAATTTGCAGTTTGAACTTTATTCACACGAACCAACTCCCGCTTTTCATCCAGCAACTTTCCCATGTCAACTTGATATGCTTCAATCTTAGCAGTTGATTCTTCAACATTCTTTGTAAGCAGATCAAGTTTGACTTTTGATTTATCAAACAAATTCTGAAAATTAGCAGCTGTATCTTCAGCTTCATCCTTCCATTTATTGACATCTTTTACCAACTCATCCCGTTCTTCACAAATCTTAGCCATTGAAATTTCAACATTCTTCTTATCTTGCTTCAAAGCTTCCAAAACCTCATTCAATGTTTGGATTTCCATGGTCAAATACTCATTCTTTAATGGCAACTCCTTGTCATGATCTTTAGAATTCTTCAACTCTGAATGAATCACATCAAATGCCTCAGACAGTTGTTGAACTTTATTCATCAATAAAGCATTTTCTTTCATCAGACTCTCCAAATTTTCAGCAGATTCATAAGAACTTGGAATTGAACTAGTATCGGAACTAGTTTCTGAACAAAAATCTTCTTGTTGATCATGAGTAACTATCAACGCAGATGAATCCTACCCAAACTGTTGACCCCAATCATATACACCATCATTTTGAGCAATCAAAGTTGTGGTCTTGCTTGTGTTACTAGTAGATGGTTGAGTAAAACCATACTTTGGTGATAGAGGAACACCGGACTTATTTGCATGTGCCTGATGACAATCTTTAGCAAAATGTCCAAGTTGTGAACATTTATAACACTTTAATTTGGACTTGTCAAAACCCAACTTATCACCAGATATATTCCTTCCATGCTTCTTAAAGAATCTTTTAGATCTTTGACACAACATAGCATATTGCCAAGATACATCCAATTCGGTTAGTTGATCATCATCAAGAGCATCAAGATCCTCACTGGTTAACTTTGCATCAGCAACATTTTTGAGAATCAATCCAAAGGATGATGAAATCAATGCATAAATCATTTTGGCACAATCATCTGTTGATTCTGCTGAAAAAGCATTCTGATTTGAAAAATTTGGAATTGTAAAGCTATAACCCTGTGAAGACTTGCTTTCCGGATTATCAAAAATTCCAGTCAAGAAGGTTGTACTTGGTGCAGAACTCAGACTTGGTTTAGCTGTAGAATTCATGCTTGCTGTATTTTCACCATGATACAACTCAGGATGTTGCATAGTAGCAGTTGATTTTTTAGAATTCAACATTTCCATTTCTCGAGCATGAATTTTTCCAGTAAGCTCGTGAAATGTCATGGTAGAATAATCCTCGTCATGAGTGAGCAATAAAACATAATTCTCCCATTTTTCAGGTAACGCTTCCATGATCTTTTCCTTTAAATCCGCATCAGATTTTTCAATTCCAACAACCTTCAATTCACTAATCAAATGTGAAAATCTTGAAACTAGAGCAGTAATGTTTTCATTATCATAATTCTGAAAATTATCAAATTCTTTATTCAAGACTTTCTTTCGACTCTTCTTATAATCAGCATTTCCTTCACATCTTGCGGATAAGGCATCCCACAATTGCTTAGATTTCTTGCAAGTGCTAAATTGATGAAGCAATTCAGTAGGTAAAGCCATAGTAAGATAACCATAAACTTTCTTTTCAAGCTCATAACTTTTTCTTTCAGCAGCATCGAATTCTTGAATTTCTTTAAGATCTCCATCTTCCATTGGTCGTTCATACAATTTTCGAATTGGAATCCATAAATCAATGTCATTTGTGCTAACATAAGCAGAAAATCGTTTCTTCCAATTTTGATAATCTTCAAGCTTTAACAATTTGGGAACTTTCTGACTTGTTCCAATTTCATTATCAAAATTCAGCATGGTTTGCATGGCACTTTGCATTACAGCAAACGCGTGAAATTCTGACATCGTGAAAAACTAGATTCTGGTGACCGAACCTGCTCCGAACCTATCACAGACCTCCGAACTCTGTCCGAACCTAAATCCAAAGTCCGAACTATGTCCGAACTTGCTCCGAAACAAACACAAAAGTCCGAACTCCTAAGTAACACCGATCTAGCTCCGAACCTTGAACCACACCGAACTCCGACCGAAACAACTCCGAACACTGACCGAAAACTGTCCGAACTCGAAATTCGGAGCAGTTACTCCGAACTTGACCAGTTACCTCCGAACCTCGACTTCATTTTTAAAAAACGCACGAAAATGGATTGATTTTGACGAAACTTGTTACTGTGAATTTGAAAAACTGATAGAAAATGGTTTACAAGCAAGTTTGACACCAAACACTCGATAGAAATGATGAAAATCACAAAAACAATCTCGAGAAACACGAAAAACGCTTCAAAAATCCGAAAGTAGCAACCACAGATCAGTAGAGTGAACCAGAAAGCTCTGATACCACTTGAAAATGCGTGATGATCGGATCGTCTACTCGATCTAGCTAATCGGACATCGAAACGTAATTAACCAATTGTTTTATTGATCAACAAAGAACAATTACAACCAGTAAACACTTAGAAATGGACTCAGAGAATACACACTCAGAAACACACACTTAAGATATCTCGCACGCTCAGAACCCACCAGTTACAAAGACCAAATGTATATTTATACCCAGCTGGCCGAGCTTCGGCCGAACCTCAGGTTCGGCCAGTCCGAACTTCAGGTTCGGACCTAGTTCGGCCAGACCTAGTTTGACATGATCTTGTACTTTGTTTGATACTTCACACGACGCACATATCAGGTATCAACACAAATAACCAAGACTCAACTCTATATACTGTCTACTACCTAACGAACCTACCTAGAAACGAACCAACAGTTCGTTGCTTGGTTCGCAGCTAGTTCCCTGCTCAGTTCATTGACAGTCACACTAAAATTTACTAACTCAATCAACTAACATGTTCTATCTTTACTATCTTATAATGCATTTCTTTTTAGTTGCAAGGTAAACTCTTAAATTTAAAACGTACAAGAAAGGAAGCATTATGTACAAGCTTGAGAAGCTTGTTAAAACTAAGTCAATTACTTCCCAACTATGTACAACCCTTTTCCCTTACTTCTAAACTATGAACAGCAAGCAAAAGCAACGTACACCCCTTTTCTCTTTCTATTCGGCGGTTGCAGAGATTTGTAGAAAGCTTTAGTTTGGGCGGTTAATCAAAATTCAAAATCACGGGTACCAACTTTTGATTTCAAATCCATTAACCTTCCTGTTTCCTCTTCTTCTTCATAACCGAACCCTAAATCCAAACGAGATCTTTATACCTAGGGTTCCGGTGAACGTGAAATCACGTGGAGACGATCATCTGCTAAACTATCAACTCTCTGATCTGTTTCCAGACCTAATCGTAAACTCTCTCCCTACTCAAAGCCTCCACCGATTCTTTATTCTTTTTTGCTTTAGATCTACTTTTCGATATGTTCTTGCTGTGAAATCTGTGAAATGCTCTTCAGGTATGAAATGTTCATTGCTCTGGTGCTTGCTTTCGTAATCGATTTTGCTCCTTTGATGCCTGCTTCGGAATCGTAATTGATTCTGCTCATCTGATGCCTGGTTTAGAATCGTAATCGATTTTGCAATCCCGTTAAGGTATGTTCATCACCATATGGTTTTAATTGTTTACTTTTTGTTTGCACAGTGATTACAGATCTAAGCTTAGTTAAGGTATTTTCATCGCTTAGTTTTTGTTTAGGATTTTAATTGTTTAGTTTGGTTTTGCTCAGTGATTACAGATCTAAGCTTCAAGGTATGGTATGCTCATCATCAGTTTCTTAAATTATACATATAACATGTGAGCTTTCGTTTTCTTCATGACTCAAAACTCTCTCACCAAAATTCATATTTGGTGAAAGAGGCAAGGTGGATCCGAACCCACATGTACAATAGACTAACCGGATTTGAGAGACAAACAAGCTCTTTCTTCTTCAAATCTAGAAACAGCCACAAGAATCCCATTCTTTAATGAGAAATCACACTTTAATGACTTTTGAGTTTTGTTCACATCGTTAGAAACAGCCACAAGAATCCCATTCTTTGTGCCCATTTATGTCCTCTACAGTGCATTCTTTGAGTGTGATACATAAGACATTTAAGTAATATGTTGCTTTAATACAGGGCTGATGTAGACAGGTTCATATGTAAACTCGGTATAACACATTTATAAGAACAACTGGAGATTTCTTTCTTGATTTACAGGAATTTGTTACCCATCTTTATTTTGTCATCAGGTCAACTTTTGTTCTCATAGGACTATTGAGCACCATATCGTTTTGGGCTATCTTGCCACTTTTGTTGCTCTTCTATGCAGCTTATCTCTACTATCAGGTATTTAAGTTTCTATATGCATATACTCCAAGTAGAAGTGACAGCTGACAAAACGTATACTTGAAGTGGAAGTGGCAGCTTATCTCTTATCTCTATGATTTTATATTCATGCTAAAAATCATCCAAATCGCGCATGTTATGGACCAAAGCATATTGAGGTTGCTCATGAATGAATGGTTGTTCAGACATTACTTATCACTGATGATCTTTTCAGGTTTTTAACTCTTTTTTTTTGTTTGTGACCAGGATTATAGGCACAACATGTAAAATATCTAATATAATCTTTAATGTTTTGCCTTTTGTATTTTCTGCAGGAATTCTGATGTAAATACAAGGAAAAAATATGCTAATTTGGTCAACACAATGAAGGACTCCAGGAGCTCTGTTCATATATCTTCAATGCGCATATGTTTCAGGGGAGCGTTTGTAGACTCTATGTTTTATATCATTTTATTAAAATCTATAAATAAAATCAAATAAGTGTTCGCCTTCAATGCATATAACCTCTTGAATCATTCTTTAGAAAGAAAATATATATAAAAGAAATTCCCAAAAAATAAGAATGAAAAGTGTTACTGTATAAAATTTTTTAGGCTTTGAATGATATTATTAAAATTATTTGATCAGGTTGTTCGAAGAACATACTTTGATATGCCCCTTTGATTGTTATGGAAGCAACGAGCAAGTTGAGAATGTTGACCATAACTTTCACAACTTTTGTAATGGAGAAATTGGTAAGACTTTCTAATCACTTTATTGACTTTTCTTTGATTTTGCATATTGATTTGGATTAGAGGTGGCAAAATGGCTTTGTGGATGAGTCGCATAGCGAGTCAACCCACAAAGACTATTTTTCAATGTAGTTTAAAAGCTTTACTTCATGTCTTCTGTGTTGTTAGTACCTCCTATGTAGTTGCATGAATGTTTGTTTTTTAGTATGTCATGTGATTTTCTGCTGGATGTATATGTCCATGTCCAAGTTGTTATGTATGGACAAGGAATTTTATACCTTTTTGTTGTCTTTTAAACTTGCTGATGTCTTTATTTTGGCTATTTTACTACAGGTTTGGAGCTCACTCTTCAGAACTATAGGTACCTTATTTTCTTATGTTAGCCAGTCAATTATTTCACTTTTGTTTATTACTAATTCAGAAAATTGGGGATTCATTCTGTCACGTTATTATTTGAAATGTTTATTGCATCAAGAAATGTTATTGGTTTAGAGGTATCTTTTAATGTAAATGAAATAGTTTACTAAAATTAAGGCAAATGAAATAAGCTAAGGGTAAAAAGATCCAATCTGTTTATCCAGCAACAACTTGGTAGAACTCAACTGTAGTAGCATATTTTATACTTTTCCTTTCACATATTTGCTTTAGGTAGTAGTAGCCTCTAATTAAGCTCAAGTCTAGGTTTAGCTACTACTTTTCCTTTCACATATTTGCTTGAAATACGTTTTGGAGGCATAAAATACAGAAAGAGTGTAATAAGATTTTATCATAGTGCAGATCTATATATAAGATTTGGAGGCATAAAATACAGAAAGAGTGTAATAAGATTTGGAGGCATAAATTAAATTGATAATGGAAATTAAGCAAGTGTTAAAGATGAAATGGTAAGCCGGTTCTTTCATTTTTTTTCATTACCTACAATTTATATATTGCAAGTTCATTTCCATTATGTAAGTGAATACGCTTGATATAACCCAAACGCTATCTATGAAAGATAACCCATCCTATTGCTAGAATACTTTTGAAAATTCATTTCCACTACTAGAAAATATTTTGCAAGCAATAAAAAATTTACACATGTTAATTGAGTATTGTGTAACCATACTCAAACATAACAATTTGTTTTAAATGATGTTTCTCTACTCCCCATAACATATTTTTGATCGGTTTATGTATGTTAGTGAATTTGTTGATCATCATGTAAAGAGTATGGGTTAGATAATAATATATATTTGCATTATAGGTAACCATTTTGTTGCAATAACAAACCAAAATAGCAGTTTTTAAAACCACTATACATTTTACACCACCTAATAAAAAGGTTCGCAAATAAGTCATTATAGCCTACTATAGTTGTAAATGGTTCCACTAAACCTGTCTATACGACGAGAGTATTGATAAACTAACAAAAAACAAGTATAAGACGTTGTAGTCACCAATGAATGCGCATATACCGCATTATAAGTTGACATCGTAGCGCATCACGCTAAAAAACGAATACTGCGATGTAAATTGTCGCGCCCCCATAAACAAGTGAACAAATGACGAATAACGCCCTATGAACTGTCGCCGCCGCAACGCGCGGGTACATTACTAGTCTAGATACAACACACGAGACACACTATTTATGCTCTATTAGACTTCCACATAACGTGTGGTGTATCTGCTTCTATCTTCTTCAAATCTTCTAGTATATGATCTACAATATTATTGTTTTAGATCTTCAACTTGAAATCCAATGTTAGTTGTAGTGCTTGCATTGCTAGAACATGACTAATTCAACTGAACCGCTTGTGAAACATCTTTCAGGAACTCCCCCTTTCACCATGCTTGATTCATGTCTTTAACCTGCATCTTCAGAAGACAGAAGTGCGGTTTTCCATTTCCATCAAAATAACTTTAATCGTGGTGTAGGGATCAAAATAGTCCTCACGCGATATCTAATCCAATCAAAACCATGCGGAATCCAGTTTGATTGGTGATTCAAGAAACGATGAATAATATAAAAGTAACAATTGAAATAAAAAGACAAACACAAACTAATCTTGAAGAAAGCACTTGAGTATTAACCGGTTGCAATACACTAGATCGAAATTCTCAGTGTAGAATTTCGAGAACACCTTTGACCTTCACCTAGCATCAACAACTTATTCTATTTAACATAAGGTTCCTTATAAAGGAGATAACCAACTTGCTAAATGTTGGTCCCGAAACAACAATCGTTCACGATATCGTAAACACAAACAAGTGCGGAAACCTTGTTTGTGAGTGATTCGACAAGAATATGATGAAATAGACTTTATATGAGATGAAGAACAAAGAAACACAATCAAATCTTGAATGAAACTTGATTAATCTTCTATTAGAGCAAGTTCACGATCGGAAATACAAAAGATAAACTGAAAATTGTAATCGAGAACTGCTAGCAATCATAAACTAGTTGGGTATTTATACTACCCTTACACAAACCCTAAACAAAATCGTAAACCCACAAGAAGTCCGGCCCATCAAGCCCAAATCGGAAACGTATTTAGCCCATGACCATGTAAGCCCACTTCTCTAATGTTCATGCCTCACTAAGTATAGCCCAACAATCTTCCCCTAGGCATGAACCATTAGAGTGTCTAACGAAGAAGCAAATCTAAACGGAATGTGTGAGACTCCTTCCTTGACCACCATTCACGTTCTACAATCCTATTTGCTGTTCCATGAAAGATTCCCACCCTTATAGCATTTTCAAAATCAAGTTCATCACCTAGGATAGGTTGGGTGGCTAGGAGTTTGATGTCACGTTCTCCAAACCTCAGCAAATCAACTAGATCGTAGAAGCGAAATTCTCGCATTTTCTTGCAAACCACCACCACCTCATGAGTTGTTGGATCATAAAACCAATTATCAAAGTTTTTCACAAGTGTACCATCTTCAATCTCGTCCAACATGTTGATCACTCGAGTTCTTTTGGTGGGTGGTCGCCTCACTTCTCCAACAGGCTCATCCGTAACAGGGTCAGTACTAGTCTGAACCCATCTTGTTTGCTTGAGGTCAAAGTTTCCAAAGTTTTCTTCAAGATGGCTCATCAGATTGTTACGAACAAGGTCTCCATGTGCATTCATCCATCTGTTAATAAATGGAGCCCTCAGCAAATTCCTCATCTCTGTCTCAGTCCAGGAGTGAAATTGACCGCGAGTTCTGTAGTACTCCACTGGACTATAGCCATCTCTGATCACAGCAAACAGCTTCTTCTCTCCATCGTAGTTCCAGCACAGGATAGGTTCATGACTCCCCCTTTTGTCAATTTCACTTTCTCCCACATCAATTGAGTACAGCTTAGGGGGAGGTCCCTGAAAGAAATCCTTGAACCAATTTTCATGACTTTCTAGTGCCTTTGAGATGAATCTTCCTCCTCGAACATAGTTTGAGATCTCAATGGAGTCATCACCTTCATCTTCTTGCACTACATCGGCCGTCTGTGCACCCTGTGAAGAACTCTGGGCATTTGAACTATTAATCCCCATCAAATCTTCCAACTTCTTCCTTAACTCAAGGAATCCAGCATATAAATACCCAATGCTTGCTTCATTCTTGCTCTCCTTCTCCTTCAACCTCTTGTTTTCTTCTTTGAGCTCTTTTATTTCTCCCTCCCTCTTCCTGTTTTGAGATAACAGAAAGTTGATTTGAGGATCAGCACTTATCCGAAGGTCTACCGGGAGATCACCAGTTTGAACACTTTCTCCAACAAGTGTTGGATATGGACGAAAGCTTGGAATGATTGGAACCTGGCTTGATTCAGTATAAATATTTACTCTCACTGGGCTGGGCTCAACAAACGAGCTATTAACTTCAAAGAATTGCCTTTCCTCGTGAACTAGGCTTTGTTCATTTAGAATAGGAATTTCGGTTTGAGTAGGAGTTGGCTCTTAGACATTAACTTGATCATCAACCTGATATGTTCCCTCAACACTTGCAGGCTCAGACACCTCATCATTCTGATCATTTGCACCAGATGAATTAAAAACCATCAAGCTTGAGCTTGTCTTCTGGAACTTTAATCGGATAGATCTTGGATCAGATTTCTTCCTCGGTGAGGGTTCACGCACAGGATTAGGTTCTGCAAACACATCATCATCAGCAACATTAATATTTATATCTTGTGGGATTGTACCATCACTTGAAGAAGAACTCAAGTCATCCCTTGTTCTCTTGTGGCTGATTGGCTCCAGATCGCCATATATGTCATCTGCCAAATTCTCATGCTCTGGGAAAATATCGTCCATCACATTCTCTTCATCTGAAGGTATGTTTTCTGGTTCTTCTTGAACAGTCACTAGAACATCATGATCTTCAGCAACAGATACATTGACTGGAGGCACTTCAGGTTCTGATTCTAGTTCTTGTTACCTTGCAACCTCAGGGAAAGCACCTCTTTTAGCCCACTCAAGTCTTCCTTGAAAAGTGCTCTTTCCCTTTCTATCTTGAGTTTGTAGAACAAAAACACCATCATCCATGAATTTTATATCCAGCTTCTCAACCCTTTCCTGAATCATTGGATACTTCCTCATTACCACCATGTGCACAAACCTTGGAGTCATGAGAAATTGCTCTCTTGTACTCAAATCAGCATTACCAACTGTAACACCCGAGTTACTATTGTGAAAAATAACGTTAAAACGTAAACTATATATTTGGTCCCAGAAAATTTTTCATAAAATAGCGGTGTTTTTAAACGATAATAGATACAAAAGTTAGCATTTCAAATTTCCGTCACGGTTCCAAGTATTTCAAAACACCACATGGTCTTAAGCCTATACTATCATTCAAAATGACATTATGTGTTTGAATAACATTATATGACCACTAATCAAAATTCATCAACGAAACAATCTTTAAGCGTTCGGTTCTTGATCAACTCGGAGAATCCAGCTATACCTTACGTTTACCTGCACCTTTACCACTAACCCGTTAGTGTTTAGTGCATTAGAACGGTTATAAAATCATTACAATACAAGAAAGGGGCCAAAAATGACAATTTTTAAACTTGGCCACCGTAAGCTACTCCGACACCGTAGCTTACGGTGGCTCCAGGAGCCTTACGGTGGCCAGATTCTGACCTACGGTGGAACTTTCATGCTGAAGCCAGCGTAAGCTACGGTGGCCAGAGTAAGCTACGGTGGCTTCATGTTAAATCATCCAATTTGCTACTAGATTTTTCCAAGTAATCTTTTGGGTCTTTACCCATCGTGTTTCCAGCCTTCAATGCAACTTATACACCTATCTATAAGCAAAATTTTCATACATGGATCATGTGGTTCTTACAAGCAAGCTACTTACCAGATTCATTTCGTATTTCCAACCCATTTGACCCGTTAAGTCTAACGTATTTACCCGTGATTGCACATGGGCTAATCCACCATACTTACGCATAATAAAATCACATAATTTGCACTCACATTGCTACAAGGCAACTCTTACACATATAGTCATGGTTTACCTTTGTTAAGTAACCCTACACTACATCATAAGCATTTATCTATGATTCTTTGAACGTTCGTCAACAACACATTTTATTTACTTGTCTTGGTTTCGCTATACCACATGACAAGTTATATACTTTAGACTCATTGGCATATCTCATTAGAGTCATTTAACCCATTATGACCCATTAACCAGAGTCTTACGATTCATTTACCAATCTATTCACGTTAACATCTAATTATGGTTTCTATGAACCATGTAGTTAACAAATTATAATTGCACCTATATATGGTTCTCATGAACCCATTTGACCCGTTAGCATGAATCCTACGATTCATTTATCAACCGTTGTCACTTTAAAATCTAACTATTATTTTTATGAGCCATGTAGCTCTCTAGTAAAGTTAACATACAAGGTTCAACATTACACATCTAAGATGTCATAATGTAACCTTGTTTGATACATCCTTAAATCATTAGAGTTTAGCTCCAACGAATTGATATCTTAATTAATCTCAATTACATATCTTTCCCACAAGGGCTATCGCTTTTCTAGTCGGCATACATTTCACATTTTTTAAGCAACTATAGATAATTATATGAAATGTGTAACATAGCAAAGATGTTACCTCGTGGTCTTCAAAATCATTACCCGATTTGCATATGCTCCTTTGCCCGGTTGCCTATAGTGGATTCAATCCTTGTTAGATCCACACGACATCATAAACCACCAATATACAATCAAATATGAGCAATTCAACTTGTCCATTCTTACTAAAATTTTAGAAAACTGAATTATTGCACCATATTCTCAGCAGTGCTGCTATAATGGTCTTTTTCGACAACCCTAGAAGTTTTTCTAGCATTCCATATTCAAAGATGAAATGTAGTATACTGAAAGACCTTTCCAGGCGTATATCGTACGCCTTCTAACGAACTTTCTACGATTTTATACGATTTTTATAAAAACAGGACAGCAACTATTTTTATTTCCAACAGCATGCTGGAAAATTAAATGGCCATATTAACGGGTCATTTGACCCATTATTACCCAGATTCAGTTTCAAGCATTCAAACACGAAACATAGTATTCACAGCAATCTTTTTGACCGTGTATCATACATTCTAAACGGACATACGAGTGATCTTATACATCACTTTGAAAGCAGTCCCACAACTAGATTTTCATCTCTTTCTCTTGGGTTAAACCATTACATTTAACACATTTTTACCATCATAATATTTCACAACTTAAGCTTGTTCTTAGCGCATGATATCAAGTAATGCACAATTTCTACATTTGTCGAGCACCTTATATGCATAACTCAAAACAAGCATATTTTACCCAATTGGTTTATGTTTCATATCCAATTATTGCATATTATGCGATAACCCAATTTCACGCGTCACATATGTTGGTTTAGTTAACAATGAAATCACAAACACTCATTAATTTAGCACTTTGCAACCAAATCCCAATTCTAAACTCCCAAGAGTCTAATTTTCGTCATTTGGGTTTAGGCACCCACAACATGACATTCTAAATCACGAATCTGAGCATGCATGCTTCTAAATAATCATATAAACACTATATAACACATTAGACTCATAATCACAGCCTTAATCATCATAATTGTCCATGGATTTTCGAGATTTAGACAAGCATTAAGTTGGGGTTTACTTACTTGACAAGTTCTATTAGCTAGATGATGCTCAAGACACATGGATTCTTGATCTATAGTCTAAAATCGCAGCTCCATCCTCATCATCATGGATTTCGATTTTAAGGGCAAGAACAAGGGGGTTTTGGGGGTCTGCCATCGTGAATCACGATTTCAGCCCCATCCCTTTTGTTTTTGTTTTAATCCATTAACTCATTTACATATCCAACCCCTCATGTTCAGATTTTTAACAAAACTAGGTACAATTCTTGTATTTACATGTTTCCACCCCAACTTATATGTAAATACCTGGTAGGTACCAAAGGTTAGGTGCACTCTAAATTTTGCACCCGCGCTCAATGAATTTAGCGGTGTTTCGACCATTTAGAAATCGGGATGTTACAAATCTACCCCCCTTAAAGAGGTTTCGTCCCCGAAACGCATTTCATGTCTTGTCACACAATGACACGTCACGTGCTAACCACCCAAAGCATATGCACATATGAACATCTAAAGATATAGGTCTTCTATATCGCCATCTCTAATCCGCCTTTGCTACGGATCTTCATATGTCCATATCTTACGCTCGCCCTATGGACTTCTCTACGTCCCGCATAATCCTAGGATTTTTACCAATCGTGTTTGAGTTGTTGCATTTATCAACTCCGGGTTATTCATCATATAACATTTCTAACATTTCGTTTTTACTTACCCCGTAGGACAAACCCAACATGATAACTCTTCTGTTATCTATTACTTTACCCACTTGACTCGCTCTAGAATTTTAATGATTCCAGCTTGACGGGTCATTTACGATCAAGGTTCTAATGACCAATGCCAAAACCTCATAAATTAAAGTCAAAATTTCAATTATTTGCCCTCTCCATAAGAGGTTCATACATTAATGTAATAACATCCATACCTCAATGTCATCACAGTCTGCATATGTAGTCCTCATGCTCATTGTACTCGGACGATAATTCTAGCCAGGATCTCATCCTACAGCTTTCCTGCTAGTTGTTTATTTGCACAGTTTAATTGCACCTACACATATTAATGAAAACTCGATTCGCTTCGGATCTAGTGATTTGTACACCGAAATTGGACCGAAAGTTCACCCGAAACTAAGAACACAAAAACGTAAATTAATCTCTGTTTATAGCTCGAATTGGATCACTGATTACATGAATAGACTTGATTTTAGTAACTAATCATGATCCTAAATCAAAATCTCTCTGAAAAACAAAATAAAAAACTCCTCCCTCTCTATGAAATCAATCTCAGAAACGGTTATGCGAGAGCTCTTGACCTCCGAACTCCATAACCCATATATATATGCACACTAGTTTGGCTCCCATTCGGATCCAGTTCGGCGATAACCGAACCTCCAGTTCGAATCCCTTCAAATTGTGATTTCTGTCCAAGATTTCCTATTCTTATATGACAAATATTTATTTGTCATTCAAGTCCCTCAAATCTTTCAACTTGACACTTTCTACCCTATACAAAATTTAATTATTCTAATTCAACATCACTAACAAAACTATGTTAGGACCGATTTCACTACGAGAATCTCGATCTTGAGCAAGAACATGTTCGGATGAGAATAACTCAAAGCAAATGAAGAAGATGATGATGATGAATCATGAATTCATAACATAGAAAGATGATGAACATAGTCGAATGAATTCATTAATCGAAAGATTACAATCAATGAATCATGAAGAACACTTTCTCTCTCTAGAATCCATGACTCACTCTCTCTCTAGAATGGAAATCTCACACTCTACAAGAAATTCATCATCTTCACATTCGGAGACTCCTTTACTTGTAATGGGCACCCTCACTATATATAGTGAGGGTGACTAACGACAGAAAAACATAACTGAATAAATGAAATTACAAGTAAAGTAAATAACATAAATATAAATTAAATCAAAGTTGATTTAATTAATCCGAAGCTTGACTCGCTCGAACCGATCTTCCATTGACTTTTACGTTGACCGTTGACCCGAACGGTTGACTTTTCTAGAAAACGGTCTTCGGTCCAATCTTGCAAGCCTCGAGCATCACAACTCAGTCTCTAAATCGATTCACATGGATTCTTCAGTCAAATTCTTCGGTAAACAGATTTGATGGCGTCAGTCACCAAGATTTTTGTTCCAACAATTTCCCCCTTGACTGATGCTTTCAAATCTGTTCAACTGCTGAAGAATCGCTCTGCCGTACATCTTCAATGAGAAACTGATAAACCGGAGACAATCTGTCGTAGAAGTTCCCCCTCTGAATAAGCTTCTTCTGTTCTCGTTGCTCCAGTCGAGAGCCAAGTGTTCCGCTCACTCGGTTCATACGGTCGGGTACAATACTGAGAAAATGCTACATCTCGGAGTCCAAACCGCAACAAACTGAATCAGATAAACCAGTTTGACACTGAACATGCTCTAACTCCGAATAATCGACCCGATATCCAAATTCATAATAATTCCTCTTATTTCTCTAAATCTCTCCAAAAACATCAAGTCGGAAGCGTAAAAATGAGATGCGGAGAGTCGAACCGTCGCGATCGGTTGCCTAGAGAAACCAGATAAACAATCTTGAAATCGGACAATCTTGCGAAAAACCGGAAGCCGGATGCTGACAGTTGTGAATAATCTGCTTGACTGAGGTTGGATGCGAAAATTAAATAAACTGTTAAATTTCTTCAAGAAACGGTCATCCGAGAGATTTAATCGGATAAATTCCAATATTTAACTGAGATTCCAGTTAATCCGGTTAGTTGACGACAGCGCTGCATCCACTAAAAATAAATCGTGAGATATAACGAGAAAGCTGAGTAATTAACCGGATAATAAAGCTAACCCGTCAGGGATCGATAGCAAACGTGCGCGTCGTCAATAAACGAGAACCCCAATAAAATAGAATAAATCCGTGATTAATAAAATATTCTGAAATTCCGTCGCGACATTATCTCGTTCGTCTCGAAAAACTGATAGAGAAAACCCCGCGTTTGACGAAAATGCTAAAAATTCCACTAGTGTTTTAATTAAATCTTCAAAATAACCATAATCCTTATGAAAAATTATTAAGCCAATCAGATTTCACTTGAGAAAACACACAATCCGTGTGCCACTAATCAAGCCAATCAGAAAAAAGACTTAAAAAAATGATCCTACGGCTGAGAATTTGAGCTGATCCACGGTTGAGATGGCAATCCACAGGAAAAGGAATCAGCCAATCACGTTTGAGAAGAAGAGCAACATCAACGGACCAGATCAAGTAAATCGGACGGTGGAGATGGACTGATCCGTGTGCTTGGGTCGCTGACCAATCAGGAGAAAGCTGATGAATGACAATCAGCGTCTCTTTTCCAGCAGGGGGCCCACGCGTTTTCCATGCATCCAATAGGAATGCGACAGCCATAAAACTATCAACGTCTCCCTTGTAACTCCTGGGACCCACGAGATGATTCCAGCCAATAGAATTTCAACAGCACAAAATAAGGTTGACCAAAACATCCACTCAGTCGACAAAGAGAAAAAGGAAACTAACGGCTCTTTTGAGGAGTGGGGTCCACGCGACTTTCTTTCCACCAATGAGCATTCGACAATGAAAAGTGTGCATGGGTTTTACCGAAAAAATTAAGAGAGATACATTTCTCTCTCTGGCCAGTAAACAAGCTCCACGTCACCCTGGACCATCATCTTCAGCATAGAAAATGTAGACAGGCCCGAGAAACCCTAAGTCGCCGGAGAAACCATGAACCCCCGTCGGAAAAGCGTGTTTTGATCATAACTCGCTCAAAACTCAACGAAAAACTTCGAATTTTATACCCACGAACTCGTAATTCAATTCTCTACAACTCTGGACGATCAAAATTCATCGAAGCGATCTCGAACAAAGACCCATAAACAAGTTCGCTAACCTCAAAACAAGTCCGCTAGCGACCAGAAGTCCGCTAAACACACTGAGAAGTCCGCTAGGGGTCTTAGAAGTCCGCTAACAAGCTTCAAGTTCGCTAAACCATAATAAAGTTCGCTAAGAGGAGAGAACAAGTTCGCTAATACAAATGTCAAGTCCGCTAAGACTCATGAAGTCCGCTAAAGATGAACAGAAGTTTGCTAAGCCCATGAGAAGTCCGCTAGGACAATCTTCAAACCTTCAAACACATGAACAAAATCTGGAAAATCGATGAACAGTGAAGAACTTACTTGATGAACTCGAATCTGCCCAAAAACGATAAGAAAACCCGTAATGATGCACGATATGAGAAGCTAAACCATCCACGACCATGTTGTGGCCACCAACACTCCATAAACAGTAGCTAATCGGATCAAATCAGTCTTCAAATTTCTGGAAATCTTCAAGAACACGAAGAACACCATGAAACACGCACTAGTGTGTGTTTTTTCAGATCTGCTCAAACGGTTGAGAATCAGACGAAATGGATGCTTCCAATGGATCCGGAATGCGTTTTCCACTGAGAATCATACCTCATATCATCCAAATCCATGAAGAAATGCCCAAAAAATGAAGAATCAAAGCTAAAAATCTTCAAAATCTTCAAATACGGGAAAAACTCCAAAGTTCCAAAAATAACTTCGGATCTTCATTTCTCCACCAGATCTGAAGATGTAAAACACTAAATAACATCCTGATGCACTCCCAAACATGAATCTATCATCCATAACATCAGAATCCATCCAGAAATGAAGAAAAAATAGAAAAAAGTCTCTAAAAAATAAGTTTTCTCATCTTCACCATTCAAGCTCAAAATCACAGATTCGAGTGACCAGATTCACGGTGAGATGAATCTGATCGGTACCCGCTCTGATACCATTTGTTAGGACCGATTTCACTACGAGAATCTCGATCTTGAGCAAGAACATAGGTTCGGATGAGAAAAACCCAAAATATGAGATGAAGATGATGATGAGAAGAATCAAGAATAACCAAACATGAGAAAGATGATGAACTAATCGAATGATTTCATTAATCGAATGATTACAATCAAAAAATCATGAAGAACATTCTCTCATGGAAATCCATGACTCACTGTCTCTCTCTAGAATGGAAATCTCACACTCTACAAGAAAATTATCATCTCCACACTCAGAGACTCTTTTACTTGTAATGGGCACCCTCACTATATATAGTGAGGGTGACTAACGACAGAAAAACATAACTGAATAAATGAAATTACAAGTAAAGTAAATAACATAAATATAAATTAAATCAAAGTTGATTTAATTAATCCGAAGCTTGACTCGCTCGAACCGATCTTCCGTTGACTTTTACGTTGACCGTTGACCCGAACGGTTGACTTTTCCAGAAAACGGTCTTCGGTCCAATCTTGCAAGCCTCGAGCATCACAACTCAGTCTCTAAATCGATTCACATGGATTCTTCAGTCAAATTCTTCGGTAAACAGATTTGATGGCGTCAGTCACCAAGATTTTTGTTCCAACAAACTAACATGACTAACTGATACACACACGACACACATGTTTTGCACCAACAAACTCCCCCTTGACGTGTGTTGTATCAGATCTTTAAACTCTTTGAATATGTTGTTAGTTGATGTAGGGTATGCATGGCTGGAACAGGACTAAGTCAACTGAACCATTTCTGAAAGTGATAAACTCTTTGAAAGCTTTGCAATCATGCATGAGATCCATTCTGAGATCTTTATCTGAAAACTTTGATGACTTCAACCTGCAACCTTCAGAAGACAAATGTGCAGTTTCTCTTTTCCAAACATAACTTTAATCTTGGAAATAAAACTCCTCCTTTGGAGAAATCAAGACATTTAGATTTGAAAATTTGTTGTATCCCGTGTCGATCATATCAAAAACAAAGAAGAAAGAAAATCTTTTTGGATTTTATAAAGTTTATATCAAAACACACTGAAAATGTTTTTGATTTTTTATAAACTGAAACATAAATGCAATATAGAATTAAACTCTATTTTTGTTTTTGATGAGAAAGATCACAACATGAGATCATATCAGACATAACGCATCGTACACACTGCAATTTCAAAATACTAAGCATGCAAGCCAAGCTGACTGAGAATACAACCATTTGATTTATTTCAGCTAAAGCAGGTCATTGTCTATAGCTTTCTGATATGAAATTTAGTGTATGTATCGAGCATTGATAACGTGGTACCCACACAACCAGGAACACTGGCAAACTGCTTATTTCATATTTTTGTATTTTTCTTTTATTCAATCCAAGTTACTCGCAGCAGATTTCTCATACTGATATTGTAAACTTGCTTATACAGAATCAAATGCCATAGAGATATCAAGTTCATGGTGTTTCTTGCAAAAAGAAAGCAGAAGCCTCAAATACTTAGCAATCAGGTCGGCCTTGTGAGCATGCAGAGAATGCATAAGTATTGAGAAAATAAATTAAAAGAAATCAAACAAGTTGAAGTTGTATAACCCAACAACAATCAGGTCGGTGCTCACGCACACGCAGAGAAAGTCCGATGGATTATACGAAATACCAAAGAAAATAAAGCAGAATGTCAAACGAACAACGATGAGGTCGATCTTTCGATACGTAGAGAAAGTCCGATCGTTTAACAAAATAAAGAAAATCAAACAAGTTGAAATCATTGCAAAATAAAGCAAGCGTACACCAGAACATCTCTTTAATCTGTTTTTGGTATTTTCTCATTTTATTTTGCCAGATATGCACAATATCCATCATGATTTGTAACCACAATTATCAAGCAAGCGTTATCTTTATATCATACTCGCATATATCAGACTACTTAGCACATTCAATCAAGTCAAGCAAGTACCTACAAATTTTCTTTCTATTTTATTCATGGCAGATAACGTATGCTGATGTACCATCATTTCTCACACGGTTGGATCAATTTCACTTTTTTTAATTTTTTTATATTTTCCAAATTTCTCCCCCTAAAATTCAACAAACTCTATTTTTGAACTTTCCAAAATTTTCTCCCCCTAAAGATATGAAAGAAAGTAAAAGTGAAGAAAATAAAATTGATCGACCGACACGGATACCTCGCATTTTTAAATTTTGAAAAATTATTTTTTTCAAAAATGTTTGTGAAATATCAACTCTGTGAAGCGCTAACTTAAGCAAAATACTCCACTATCAGCAACTTTGCAATCACTAATAGGTCTTCTTGAAGTACCTGCACACAACCTCAAACAACTTTTAGTTAAATACGGGAACCCAAACCGGCTTGGGTCGACCCGTATCCTCAACAAAATCGTTTCCCGCCGAGGTTGCCATTTTCTGTTTCCAAGAACGAAATGGTTTAGACGATTTCGCCCGATGCGAATCAGAACCATTGAAAAACTTTGACTTGTTGAAAACCATATTCAACAACTCTTCGACCAACATTTTCTCAGGTTTTGAGTGATGTTGTGGATGCCCATAATATGAAAACTCATTTGAATAAGGCATTTTAAAATCATTATTGAAAAATTGTTTTCTTTTTGAAAAATGTGTTGGTTTTGAAAAATGTGGTGACCAATCATCATAATTTGAGGTTCTACCAACAACCGGCTTCTGATGAGCTGGCTTTCGTTGGTTTTTCTGATTTTGTCTAATAGGTACCTCATTAAGAATCATTGAATCAGATGATGACGATCGATATGAACCACTTGAAAACCTTTTTCGAGTAGCACAATCACGAATCACATGTCCCGTCTTGTTGCAGTAAAAGCAAGCTCTCCTATCAACCGACTTAGGAGATGACATGGATTCTGTTGACATTGTAGAATGTTGAAAAGAATCACTCTCTAGACTCTCTAACTTAGAATTCGTTGACAGAAAATCAGCATCAGGTTCACACAAGATATGATTCTCAACTAGAATCTCCTTTTCTTTGTGAACCTTGATATCCTCCACAATTTCTTCTATCCCAAGCACTTCTTGGAAATCATTTCTAACATTCACATTCTCGTCTTTACTTTCATATCTCAGACCACCAATCTTTTTAGATTTATCTGGTATCGACTTAGGTTTCTCATGACCTTGTGAAGCAAGTCGAGAAAACTCATCCTTGATGGCATTTAAATCATTTTTATTGGAAAGCAAAGATTCATCAATCACAATCTCCGAAAATTTGTTGACTTTCACTTTTCCTGGATTGCCATCAAAAACCTTTTCCTTATCAAGCAATATGGAACCTGAAACAAATTTAGTTCGCTTGTTAGCATCAAAATTCTCTTCATTTTTCTTCTGCGACTTTGACTTCTTTTTCTCAGAAGAATTATCAGCAAACTTTGAATAATCATGAACTTCTTCCGTTGCTTTCAAAGTATTGATAGAATTTTCAATAACCACAGGAGGTGGAACATTTTTCAGAATAGCATCCAAAAATCTGATGAAAATTCTCCTTTTTGCACAAAAAATTTGTGAAAGACGATGAATTATTGAGATTATGCAGTTGTCTTTTGAAATCACACACCTCAATCTTCATATCTGCAATTATCTTTTGCGCTTCAGCCAAATCTTTTTGTGTTGCAATAAGGTCTTCTGTTGTTCTATTCAGAGTAAACTTTTCTCTCCTCAACTGATCATGAGCATCATATGTTTCTTAAACAACCTTTTCCCATCTTTGTTTATAAATCTCAACATTCTGCTTCAAAAACTTGTTTTCACGAAGCAATTCAGCTTTAGCATCTAACAGCTTCGTGTTATCCTCTTGATGACCTAATTCTTTAGCAATAAGATCAGCAAGTTCCTTTTCTAGACCTTCAAGTTTGATCTTTGATTTTGCAAACAAATCATCAAAAACTGCAGCCATATCATTTGCTTCTTTCTTCCATTTCTCAACTTCCTTTATCAAATCATCATTTGTTTCAGTCAGCTTTGAAACTTTTGCAATCAATTCCGCATTCTCATACTTAAGCTTCAATTCATTCTCAGCAGCTTCACATTTAGAAGAACCATCTTTTTGAACTTCTTCCATTGGAATGTCTTTGTTTTTGTGAACCTGGACATCCTCAAACACTTTTTCTATCTCGATCTTTTCCTTGTCATTTTGAATACTATTGACAAGTCTATCTATTTTCTGAAGAATTTTGTTCTCTTTCAATGCAATCCTTTCAGAGAATGTCAATGATATGTCAGAAGATAACATTTGAATTGGAAACATCGTTGTTTCTTCCAGAATAACACCGTTTGTGTTTTGTTCTTGGTAACTGTCAAGTTTGGTAGTATATTCAGTACACGTTTTTGTTAGAATCTCACAATTTGCACAGGGTTTAGATTTCTGAATGTCAATCTTCTTTCCGGATTCATTCATTTCAGCATATTTCTGATCAAGAGCATCCCATAACTCTTTCGAAGTCTTGAACTGTTTGAACTGACAGAGGATCTCTTTAGATAATGCCATCATCAAAGCATAATAAGCTATCTTTTCTCTATCATGATCTATAACCTCATATTCAATCAACTCTGATAGTATCTTTGGTGGTGATATTCTTAGACCTCCCTTTGTTATATTTTTAATAACTGGGAACTCATATCCATCTTGAATTGGATTCCAAAGATATTTGTGTATACCAACCAAGAACACTTCAAATTGACCTTTCCATTTGCGATAATCATCAAACTGAAGTAGCATTGGAACTTCACTGTCAATCCTTTTGAAAATCATCAAAGTATCAGAAAATGAATACCGGTAATAACCTGCCATCTTCTTGTAAGCACACTAAAGAAAAACACTTTGAATTGTGAACCTGGGTCCTTTGAATCTCAAAAATACTTGATGAACAATCCCAAGCCTTGATGAAGAACGCGTTCTGTGTTTTTGCGATCCCGAACAAACTATCACCAAATCAGATTCTGTAAGTTGCAACAGATTCGTGTTTATGTACTGAATCTACTAGAATCAACCAAAAGAACGAACAAACATGAATTAAGTTCCAATATCAGAGTAAAAAAGCGAACAGTTTGACTCGAAAAAGTCAAACACGATCAATTTGATCAAATTAAACTCCGATTTCGATCCGAAACAGTGTACAATCACACCTGGATTCGCTCTGATACCAACTGAAAACTCGATTCGCTTCGGATCTAGTGATTTGTACACCGAAATCGGACCGAAAGTTCACCCGAAACTAAGAACACAAAAACGTAAATTAATCTCTGTTTATAGCTCGAATTGGATCACTGATTACATGAATAGACTTGATTTTAGTAACTAATCATGATCCTAAATCAAAATCTCTATGAAAAACAAAATCAAAAACTCCTCCCTCTCTATGAAATCAATCTCAGAAACGGTTATGCGAGAGCTCTTGACCTCCGAACTCCATAACCCATATATATATGCACACTAGTTTGGCTCCCATTCGGATCCAGTTCGGCGATAACTGAACCTCCAGTTCGGATCCCTTCAAATTGTGATTTCTGTCCAAGATTTCCTATTCTTATATGACAAATATTTATTTGTCATTCAAGTCCCTCAAATCTTTCAACTTGACACTTTCTACCCTATACAAAATTTAACTATTCTAATTCAACATCACTAACAAAACTAACATGACTAACTGATACACACACGACACACATATTTTGCACAAACAATTAAACAGCGTAACAAAATTTGCAAGTGTTTAGAATGCCACTTGCCATTAGCATTTTCCATTCGACGATACAAAACATTTTGATCGGATGATTCCTACGACTCTATAGCCGTTTATACCATTCCATAACCCTTTTTAGGATTACCCTGTTTCATGTGATACAATTTAATGTGTTAGCATTGACTTATTCTTGGCTCATATACTAGCATTGCAATGCATCGCATTAACTATGATTCCTTTGAATCATTTACACGTTCAAACACACGCTTTAATTAAGCCATAACTCCTACGAGTCGTTTAGCTATTTCATGTCAATATGACGTTAAGCATGACCTTATCGTCCTTGCCCCATCACTATTGGCACGATCCATATGAACTACTTATGTTCGATTACATATTAATCTAAGGTTATGGTTCTTACGAACCATTTATTATTCATTTGACATGTTGACACCTTTACAAAATTTTGTGTATCCATGGTTCCTTTGAACCATATAGCTAAACAATATACAAGCGATCAACATTATGATCCCGAAGGTTCACTTCTAAACACTTAAACATATTGATACGGCCTTTAGCAGCCACTAACAAGTCACAGTACATTTAGCACATATATAGATGGTTCTTACGAACCATTACACGTTCACATCAGATTTCAATATGTATTAGAAGATTATGAGGATACGTACTTACATGGCAATCCTCTGTGCGTTTTCGGGGAACAAACGCTTCTAGTGTCCTCCCTTCTTTCACGATCAATTACGCTTTTGGTTTTCACCCAAGAAGTTGGGTCGATCACCCACCTAACAGCTGTTCGTCATTAAAGACGTATATAGTAACCAATATATTTTTCAGCATTAGGGGTTTTCCATGTGTTTAATCAAGTACTATTTACCTTTTGTTAATCAACAAATAGTTTCATAAGGTTACGGGTTTCTAGCATGTGCAATACATCGTTTCCCTTTATCCCTCATTTCCATTTCAAAAATTTAATCAATTCTAGACTTGGGTTTTATCCCAAGTCACTTTAAAAAACAATCACATTATATAAATTCTATATCTTTTAACCATCTATGATATCGCATATTAAACGTAATGTAACCGTCCCAACGGTTTTATTGATTAATAGCATGTAACCATTTCAACTCATTAGTTCCATGGTTATTAGTTAATCCTTCCTTATAACAATTTCATATAAGGTTTAATCCTTACACATGTGAAGGTGTTCCAATGTAATCTTAATTCAATTTAATGGCTTCATGACCCTCCCTTGGGTCGTTCTTCACCAATTACCCCATTCATTATATTGGTTTCACGGCTCCTAAAGAGTCGTTCTTCCCCAATTTCGATACACACATTTCAATTTCAAATTATGACCTCATGGGTCCAACCTCTTCCTTATAACTCGATTTAGAAACATGTGCATGCATTATCGTTTATCAAAATGTAATCCAGGTTGGGTAGTCCCACCTGGTTGTACCTTGGAGCTTGCCCATTTATGCATTTGAAATCATACGGATCATTCACTATCCTTCCACTTGTTCGGAGGCAATTCTCCTACAAAAATCAAGGTGTCAAAATAGACCACATTTAGAGCTTTCCTTACCTCAATCAAGGTTACTCCTCATTAACATCATCATTTACACGTTTCAAGATACAATATTGCCAAATTACTTGTCACCATGTTATCTCGTTACGCTTACAATTTTCCATTCAAGATACAACAATGCACAATTAACTTGTCACAATTCTATCTTGTTACCTTTACATATACTATTCGAGATACAACATTTCACAATTACTTGTCACCATGTTATCTCGTTACGCTTACAATTTTCCATTCAAGATACAACAATGCACAATTGACTTGTCACAATGCTATCTTGTTACCTTTACATATACTATTCGAGATACAACATTGCACAATTACTTGTCACCATGTTATCTCGTTACGCTTACAATTTTCCATTCAAGATACAACAATGCACAATTGACTTGTCACAATGCTATCTTGTTACCTTTACATATACTATTCGAGATACAACATTGCACAATTACTTGTCACCATGTTATCTCGTTACGCTTACAATTTTCCATTCAAGATACAACAATGCACAATTGACTTGTCACAATGCTATCTTGTTATCAATTAATCTCATGGATTTATACGACGTCTTTTGCCTTAGCATTAACCTATTTCTATCTGTCCCTAACATTTACGAAATTCACGGTTCTAGCTCTTACAATCTTCCGTGCTATTCACATTTTTAAGCATTATATCAAACATTTCACCATTTGATAATTACATATGTTTAACCATTTGTTCATACACTAGCTACTCACAACTATGCCACAATATGCAAACTTTTACTCACCTGGATTCCCGATTAAGCTTGAACCGAACACTTTTTCCGTACCTCGAGCTCGGAGTTTGAGTTTAAGCACCTTTCGCGTACTTGAATCCCTCAAACCTCGGCTCTGATACCAACTTGTAACACCCGAGTTACTATTGTGAAAGATAACGTTAACTATATATTTGGTCCCAGAAAATTTTTCATAAAATAGCGGTGTTTTTAAACGATAATAGATACAAAAGTTAGCATTTCAAATTTCCGTCACGGTTCCAAGTATTTCAAAACACCACATGGTCTTAAGCCTATACTATCATTCAAAATGACATCATGTGTTTGAAGAACATAATATGACCACTAATCAAAATTCGTCAACGAAACGATCTTTAAGCGTTCGGTTCTTGATCAACTCGGAGAATCCAGCTATACCTTACGTTTACCTGCACCTTTACCACTAACCCGTTAGTGTTTAGTGCATTAGAACGGTTATAAAATCATTACAATACAAGAAAGGGGCCAAAAATGACAATTTTTAAACTTGGACACCGTAAGCTACTCCGCCACCGTAGCTTACGGTGGCTCCAGGAGCCTTACGGTGGCCAGATTCTGACCTACGGTGGAACTTTCATGCTGAAGCCAGCGTAAGCTACGGTGGCCAGAGTAAGCTACGATTGCTTCATGTTAAATCATCCAATTTGCTACTAGATTTTTCCAAGTAATCTTTTGGGTCTTTACCAATCGTGTTTCCAGCCTTCAATGCAACTTATACACCTATCTATAAGCAAAATTATCATACATGGATCATGTGGTTCTTACGAGCAAGCTACTTACCAGATTCATTTCATATTTCCAACCCATTTGACCCGTTAAGTCTAACGTATTTACCCGTGATTGCACATGGGCTAATCCACCATACTTACGCATAGGAAAATCACATAATTTGCACTCACATTGCTACAAGGCAACTCTTACACATATAGTCATGGTTTACCTTTGTTAAGTAACCCTACACTACATCATAAGCATTTATCTATGATTCTTTGAACGTTCGTCAACAACACATTTTATTTACTTGTCTTGGTTTCGCTATACCACATGACAAGTTATATACTTTAGACTCATTGGCATATCTCATTAGAGTCATTTAACCCATTATGACCCATTAACCAGAGTCTTACGATTCATTTACCAATCTATTCATGTTAACATCTAATTATGGTTTCTATGAACCATGTAGTTAACAAATTATAATTACACCTATATATGGTTCTCATGAACCCATTTGACCCGTTAGCATGAATCCTACGATTCATTTATCAACCGTTGTCACTTTAAAATCTAACTATTGTTTTTATGAGCCATGTAGCTCTCTAGTAAAGTTAACGTACAAGGTTCAACATTACACATCTAGATGTCATAATGTAACCTTGTTTGATACATCTTTAAATCATTAGAGTTTAGCTCCAACGAATTGATATCTTAATTAATCTCAATTACATATCTTTCCCACAAGGGCTATCGCTTTTCTAGTGGGCATACATTTCACATTTTTAAAGCAACTATAGATAATTATATGAAATGTGTAACATAGCAAAGATGTTACCTCGTGGTCTTCAAAATCATTACCCGATTTGCATATGCTCCTTTGCCCGGTTGCCTATAGTGGATTCAATCCTTGTTAGATCCACACGACATCATAAACCACCAATATACAATCAAATATGAGCAATTCAACTTGTCCATTCTTACTAAAATTTTAGAAAACTGAATTATTGCACCATATTCTCAGCAGTGCTGCTATAATGGTCTTTTTCGACAACCCTAGAAGTTTTTCTAGCATTCCATATTCAAAGATGAAATGTAGTATACTGAAAGACCTTTCCAGGCGTATATCGTACGCCTTCTAACGAACTTTCTATGATTTTATACGATTTTTATAAAAACAGGACAACAAGCTTTTTGATCGTGTATCATACACGAAACATTCAAACACGAAACATAGTATTCACAACAAGCTTTTTGATCGTGTATCATACATTCTAAACGGACATACGAGTGATCTTATACATCACTTTGAAAGCAGTCCCACAACTAGATTTTCATGTCTTTCTCTTGGGTTAAACCATTACATTTAACACATTTTTACCATCATAATATTTCACAACTTAAGCTTGTTCTTAGCGCATGATATCAAGTAATGCACAATTTCTACATTTAGACATGAATTCAAGCATTTCATCTAAGTTAGGCATTTTGTCGAGCACCTTATATGCATAACTCAAAACAAGCATATTTTACCCAATTGGTTTATGTTTCATATCCAATTATTGCATATTATGCGATAACCCAATTTCACGCGTCACATATGCTGGTTTAGTTAACAATGAAATCACAAACACTCATTAATTTAGCACTTTGCAACCAAAGCCCAATTCTAAACTCCCAAGAGTCTAATTTTCGTCATTTGGGTTTAGGCACCCACAACATGACATTCTAAATCACGAATATGAGCATGCATGCTTCTAAATAATCATATAAACACTATATAACACATTAGACTCATAATCACAGCCTTAATCATCATAATTGTCCATGGATTTTCGAGATTTAGACAAGCATTAAGTTGGGGTTTACTTACTTGACAAGTTCTATTAGCTAGATGATGCTCAAGACACATGGATTCTTGATCTCTAGTCTAAAATCGCAGCTCCATCCTCATCATCATGGATTTCGATTTTGAGGGCAAGAACAAGGGGGTTTGGGGGGTCTGCCATCGTGAATCACGATTTCAGCCCCATCCCTTTTGTTTTTGTTTTAATCCATTAACTCATTTACATATCCAACCCCTCATGTTCAGATTTTTAACAAAACTAGGTACAATTCTTGTATTTACATGTTTCCACCCCAACTTACATGTAAATACCTGGTAGGTACCAAAGGTTAGGTGCACTCTAAATTTTGCACCCGCGCTCAATGAATTTAGCGGTGTTTCGACCATTTAGAAATCGGGATGTTACACCAACCCAGTCTAATAGCCTCATCTTTGAAAAGTTAAATTCCCAATCCAAAGTCTGTGCAACAAATGTTGTGCTATGCACCTTGTTTAGTTGATCAAAGCTTGTTCTCTTGCCCAAGAATGATTTCTGCAAGTCCTTTCCAAAAAAAATGATTTCTGCAAGTAGTTTGCCAAACACCTCCAGTAGTGTGGCAAAAGCTTCTTGAAGATCGGTGGGAATTTTCCTTCATATCCCAAGAGACGTGCACCCTCTAACACTGCATTCTTTGAATATTCCATTGTGTCTTCAACTTTATCATTTATATTCAACCCCTGGCGAATATCTTCTTCTACGATCTCAATTCTGCGGTTTTGAACAGTTGCAATAATCCTTGTTTTATCAAGATTTTCCCTGGCAGATCCCCATAATTCTCTTACTAGTTATTCATCTATCAGCACGTGTGCTCTGAGAGCATGATTGATTTTGCACACATTCATCCCAGCAACAAGGGAGTAAAACAGCTGCATGTGTTTCTCTGGAGGGTCATCCAAATAAGCAGGTATGCAATGATGTCTTTCAAAGTGAATCTCTTCGTCTATCATTTCTTCTGCCATCTGAGAAACCGAGACAGATGTATCAGGTTTAATCACATCATTGAGAAATTATGTTTGTTAATGCCATCTTGAAATTCAATTGACTATCAGATTATCCTTTTAAGTTCTAGAATCTCAATTGTAACCTTTAAAAAAAAATTGGATTTTGTTCCATGAGATTAATCAAACACACACTCTTAAAAATTAATTTGTTCAATTTTATCTTAAAAACAATTAAATTTGATGAGATTTTAAAAAACCATTTTGTGTTTATTTTATTGTTTACGATTTTAAATAAAAGCTTTCAACGGGTTTACGATCCGATATGTGGGTTCACGATTGGGTCAACAAAAATCCAACATAGGTCCAGTCGTAATCGTCAAGCCCAATCGTAAACAGCAATTGTCGTAAACAAACGGTGTCGAGAACGCCATCTTATCGTAAACGACAGCGGATCGTAAACATTGTTAATCGTAATCTCCATCGTAATCATCAAAAATCGTAAACGACGTTGGAAACACCGAAACATCGTCTTCTTCGTTTCCATGTTCGTAAACGCCGAGATCCGCCATTTTTGAACCTGTGAGCTTCAGAAAACGCATCAAAGACCATCATTTGTGCAAGATAATCATCAAGCATTATCTTTTATCTATTACAAACACAGAAATTGCTTCTAATCTTGAGTACTCGATGAGAAAACTCGAAGAAAAGGAGTATGAGCAGCCGAGAAGTTAAAACAAATAAAAAGGTGATAAAACTGACAAATCAGAGAAGAATCGGTCGATTGAGAGGTGTTTTGTGGTCGAAAAGTGAAGACGAAGGTTGTTAGAGACACGATTTCCACAGACACTGGTCGGAGCTAGCCAGAAATCGTTTTTCCGACGAAGGGAGGGCGGCGGTTAGGGTTTTTGGGCGGTGGATCGTAAACGCAGAGAGGAAACAGAAGCCGAGATCGTAAACGTGTGATCGGAAATGAGGGGTTTGGTGGTTTTGATGAATAAAAGTTTCATATAGGCCCCCTCAAGTTTTTTAAAACATATCAAATGTGCCCAAACCTCATTTAAATGATAACTCACCTGAAAAGTTGTTAATTTTAAAACTTTTGAGAATTACAAAACTTCCCCTCAGACTAATACCCCGAGAACCTGATCTTGATCATAAAAAATGTAATTTTAAACAGTCAAAAAACCTTAAAAATGATAAAAACATAGAACAAAGTTAACCTATTACTGAGACAAAAAGATATACTTTCCTTGAAGCTAATGATTTTCATGGATCAAACCAGACTTATCTTTGACTGAGGAACCCTTTTCAGCTTCCATTACTCGACGCTCTAGACGATTGCCAGAATATTTGACCACATAAACTCACATCCAGTCATTTTGAATTGCTTAATTATGGTACAATATTACCGTCATGTTTAACCATCCCCACACCTAATTGTTCATAGCAAAACCTACCCAACCTCAGAGTTTATTGAGGATTCACAAACCCCCAACTTGAGGAACCATGCAACACCGTTATGACTACCACTTATTTCCTTAATTATCAGTTGGTGATCAGATCGGCCGCATAAGCACGCAGAGAAGACCAAACAAAATAATTATTTTATTATCTTTCTTATTCTTTTCATTTTTCTTTTTGTTTTCATTTTTCTTTTCATTTTCTATGGTGTTGTCATAATAGCAGAACATGGCGTGTGAGAGAGTGAATACTAGGTAGATACCACTCTCAACCGATTTTTGTTGGGACTCAATTTTTTAAACCATGTAAACTAGGATGGGAAACTAAACATATATAGAAGTTAAGTTTACTGCACTTACATTGATGATCATAGTTTTGGGTTGAGCTTACCGACATATCATCTTTGAGGAATCTTTCACTTCAGCTTTATGCGTGTCGGTCTCCGATTGTCTTGGACATTTATATCACTTCCTACCAACTCAAGACAAACACAAAAGACTTCATAAAAACCTCAAACTTATTTTCAGATTTTCTGAAGCTATAACATTTCTTCCCCTGTTTTTATGAGGCTTTTGAAAACATAAACACATTTTTTTATTATGTGAATAAACCTAAAAGTAATAGAAAATAATACCAAAGCAAAAATAAAAACAAAACTATGTACAAACAGTTTGATCAGATCATTCCTCGAAGGCAATCATCCTTAGGCCTTCAACACACATTTCAAAATTTGGACGAGGAAGGGGTTTTGTGAAAACGTCAGATACATTTTGATCAGAGTTTACCTTTTCGAGCTGAATCAACTTCCTATCATAGCAATCACGAATGAAATGTACCTTGATATCTATGTGCTTTGTTTTTGAATGTTGAACAGGATTCTTGACAATTTGTAGAGCAGCAGCATTATCACAAAAAAATGGAGTATTAAGAAATTCCATACCGTAGTCAGTGGGTTGATTCTGAATCCATACTACCTGCGAGCATCCAGCTGATGCTGCCACATATTCAGCTTCTACAGTTGACTTGGAAACGGTATGCTGCTTCTGGCTCTGTCATGAAATGAGTCTGTCTCCCAAATATTGACACCCACCAGTTGTAGATTTCCTGTCAAGATCACTACCTCCATAATTACTGTTAGTAAACGCAAATAATTGAAAATCAGTATTCTTAGGATACCAAAGTCCAAGCCGAGGCCTGCCCTTCAGATATCTAAAAATACGTTTAACAGCAGCTAAATGAGAGAGTTTAGGATTAGCCTGGTAACGTGCACACACACACACTACATGCATGATATCTGGCCTGCTTGCTGTCAAATACATGAGTGAACCGATCATTGAACGATACATGAATTCACTCACTGATTCCCCATCTGCATCTGCTGTCAGTAGAGGCCGGGATGCCATGGGAGTGGAGATGGGCTTGGAGTCCTGCATCTTATACGTTTCTAGAATTTCATTCATATATTTTGCCTGATGAATGAGAATCCCAGATTCATCTTGTTTGACCTGTAATGCCAAGAAAAAATTCATCTCCCCTTGATCACTCATCTCAAATTTCTTTCTCATGATATCCTCAAATTAATTCGGTGCATAACTCTTCATTTGTTGACCCGTAGATGATGTCATCCACATAAACTTGCACCATAATGATATCATCTTTCGCCTTCTTTCTGAACAGAGTTTGATCAATCACTCCCCATGTATAACCATTTTCCACCAAATGTTTTGATAGAGTCTCATACCACGTGCGTGGAGCTTGATGCAAACCATATAGAGCTTTATCCAGAAGATACACATGATCTTGATACTCTTCATCCACAAACCCTGGCGGTTGAGCCACATAAACCTCTTCATTCATTTCAGCATAAAGGAAAGCTGTCTTCACATCCATCTGATGCACTGTGAAGTTGAGATATGTTGCTACAGCAAGGAATATTCGAATTGCTTCTAATCTGGCCACTGGTGCATACACCTCATCATAATCAATCCCGTAAACCTGTCTGTGACCTTGAACAATCAACCTGGCTTTGTTTCTCACAATCACACCCGTATCATCTTTCTTGTTCTTGTACAACCATCTTGTGGGTATAACTTTCTTATTTTCAGACCTTTTTACTAGATGCCACACTCCAATTTTGAAAATTGATTCAATTCATCATGCATAGCCTCCATCCAACTTGGATCTTTAAGTGCTACCATCACATTTGGAGGCTCTATCTGGGAGATAAAACGTGAGTACATGCAGAAGTTGATGTTACCCATGCGGCTTCTAGTAGTGACACCTGCTGACACTGGTCCGACCACATTGCTGAGAGGATGATCTCTGTTGATTCTTGTGGCTTGAACATCTGGTACTGAAACAGAGACAGGCAGGTTAGTATCATTAATATTATCATTTATACCTTGGATTTCTGACTCCTTCTGATCATCATGAGTTCCTGAAGATTCTGGAACATCCACATTATCATCCTTAGGAGCTGCTGCTGATACATTTTCACTGACATTTTCCACATATGGCCTTACTTCAGGAGCTGGAGCAATAATGTATTCTTCTTCTTCCTGTTGATGCATGAACCTTGTGTGGCCGTTACTGTTCGAATTGTCAACGAGACTGATTTGTCGAAGACATGAACTGAGGTCCGAAACCCAGCCAAACTCTAGGTTCGGAGTTGACCGAACCTTGATGGCCGAACTCCAGGTTCGGAGGGAGTTCGGACAGAGTTCGGAGGTGCCGAGTTCGGACCTTATGAAGAAGTATAAATAGTTTCGTCTTTGTATTTCTTTGTAAGTTTCTGTCTTGTGTCTGTGTGTTGAGAGGGGAGGTTCTGTCCGACATCCCCCAGAGCTTAATTGTTGTATACTCCTTCGTTATGTAATCATTCAACATGATTCAATGACAAAACTTCCGTCTCATCCATAGAATCGATCCGTATACGGTTTTTCACTTCCAGACTAGGAAACATATTTGCGAAGTTGAAACTTTCAAACAATGACCCATAATCAAAGATCCAGTCTGGCCCAGTTCCAGCATCAGTCGGATTGTCTTCCAACTAGTCAATATTGAATGCCTCAATTATCACTTTGGTGGTTTTGTTGTAGACTCGATAAGCACTATTTGCAGAATACCCAACAAAGTAGCATTCATCAGCCTTTGCTTCGAATTTCCCCACATCAGATTGAATTAAAACTGTGCAAGGACACCCAAAAGTCTTAAAGTATCCCACCTTTGGTTTTTCTCCATAAATAATCTCATAAGGCGTCATCTCATGCCGCTTGTTTAAAAGTACCCGATTTTTCACACAACAAGCAGTGTTGACTGCTTCGGCCTAAAAGATAATTGGAAACCTTGCTTCACACAGCATAGTTCTTGCAGCTTCAATGAGTGTTATGTTTCTTCTTTCAGCAACACCATTCTGTTGAGGTGTGTACGGTGCACTGTATTACCTTTCTCTCCACAGAACATATTCAATTTAGCATTCTTAAACTCTGTTCCGTTGTCTGATCTTATTGCCTTCACTTTCTTGCTCATCTGATTCTCTATGAGAGTAACAAACTGTTTCACAAGCACTGGAGTTTCATGCTTGTTTGATAAAAAGAAAACACAAGTAAATCGAGAGAAGTCATCCACTATCACCAGGAAATATGAGAACTTGTTGATACTTAGCACTTGCATTGGGCCAAAGAGATCCATATGTAGTAGTTGCAACAAAGACGAAATAGAGTTTGTCATTTTGGAACGATGTGGTAACTTGTGCTGCTTCCCCTTAGCACATGCAACACACTTCTCAATTGATGTGAAATCCTTGATGGGGAAATTTCTAACATGCTCTCCCTTTGCCAGCTTGGTCAGATTCTTCATGTTGGCATGTCCCAGACGACAATGCCATAACAATGCCAGATTTACATTTTGATTTGAAATAAGACAGGCCACATCAGATGGCGGAGGATTACCCATGTTGAGAAGATAAGAATTTCCTTTCCTTGGTGTACGCATCAAGACACACTCCTCAGGAATCTTGACTCCGAGTTTGAGAATAATGCATTCCTTGCTATTGAACAACACAGAATATTCTCGGTCACAAATCTGCAAAACACTGAGCAGACTATGTGACAACTCTTCGACATAATGCACATCAGAGGACGTCAAGCTGCCATTCTTCACCACACCTTTCTTGTTGATCTTGCCACCTACTCCACCAGCAAAAGAAACACCTCCTCCATTGAAATCTTGAACCTCTTCCAGAAGTGATAAGTCTCCGGTCATATGTCGGGAGCAACCACTATCAACGTACCAGAGATTGTTGATAGTTCTTCCTGGATGTCCCTACATGAATCAAAGATCAGTTAGAGTCGGGTACCCAGGCCATAACAGATCTGGGCACACCCTTAGAGTCAATGTAGTTGACTAATTTAAGGGACATTCCTGATTTTGATTCAGTTACACTCAAACTTTGAGTGTTGACTTTTGGTTTCCAAAAAGTGTGTTTCTGTGGTTTTGACACATTGGTCGAATTCTTTACAGTTGCAGGTTTCTTCTGTGGATATGTGACCTTTTTACCTGCATGTTCCTTCACAGGTGTCCACTCAAGTTTCAATTTTGTTTGAGAAACTTGTTTTGTTTGAGAAACATCTTTTGATTTAGAAACTTGTTTCTTAACCTTTGTTTTGTCTTTAGGTTGAGAAATCCTTTTTGTTTTAGGTACCTGTTTTTCAACAAGTTCAGGTTTCATCTTATCTTTTCTTTGGTAAACTCCTTTAGGTGTGTAAGTTGGTTTTGGAGTTTTGGCCACATTTCATTTTTCATCAACAGGCTTTGTCACTGGGGTTTTAGTGTTTAAAACCTTAGACTCTTGTTTCTTTATTGGTTTTGAACTCTGCTTCCCCTGAGACAAAGTTTGTTGTTTCTGATTTTTATTTCAACCTGTCATCATTTTCTGCAACATACTAGTCCGTGGGTTTTGCGGATAGTATGGTTAATAAGGTCTATTTAAACAATTTGCAGCAAAATGCCCTGGTTTTCTACACTGAAAAAAATTCATAAGTCTAGGCCCATTCACATGACTACAAACATACGAACGTCTTGGGTATGATGACTTCCATTCAGGCTTATCATCCCATCTGTGTATGAAATGTTTTGTAACTTTTTCAGGTTGAGTGATTAAACAAAACTGTTCTGATATAGATTTGTTTGTTCTGTTAAAAGTAGACACAACCTGGGGATAAGGAACAAATTCCTTGGGTTTAGACTCACGACCAGCTTTAGTATTGGGCACACGAATTTTAAAGCCATTAACTACTTCATTGGAATTAGAAACATGTTTTGATGACATAGGCAACATCGCTTGTTTTGACTTGGACGCATTAAGTTCAGACACATATGCCAAAACATCGTCCTTAGGTAAATCAGAAATTAAACTACTAGACTCATGACACTCTTTGACTCTCAAACATTCGGCATCCTTCCCAGAAACATCTTTGATCCCTACTTCATCTGCACATGAAACAAAAACGCCAGAAGAACCAACATTATCGTTTAATGATTCCTGGGATGGACCCGGTTCATATGTGAATGTCACCGACTTATTTTGATTACCCAACCCATATGTCATATGTTTCTCATTTTCTAACTCCTCCTCAGTCATGGGTTTCACACCAACCAAAACACTGTCTATGGGAGGTCCCGCTTCATGCATTTCTGATTTAGATCTATCTACCTGATCCTCCTCATAGATCATACCTATTATATCTCTAGACACAGGTAGGGAAACACTATTCTTCTTTTTTTTCAGAAAAGCTAATTCCTATTCCTCCTTTATCTTTACCAAATCGAACATCAGGTAGGCAGGTGGACAAAGCCTTACCAGCTTCGAGCATTCTTTTGTTTCTAATCTGATTCACATCTAATTTCACTTGCAGCTCATTGTTCTGATGTTTAAGTTCATCTACCTGCTTCCTAAGCTCAGCTATTTGTAACTTAGCATTGTCATACAGGACAGATTTCTGAGAGGCAAGGGTTTGGTATTTCTCTATATCTAGTTTCTGGGCTTTGACTTTCTCCTCACTCTTTTCCCATCTACCCTTAAACGAACTTCTAGAACATTGCATATCAAATAATTCTATCTCACTATTCTTCTAAAGTTGTCTAAGGCCAGGAATCAAACGTGCACAAGTGGGATTAGTACATACCTTTGTGTTGTCGACTTCGGCTGCAAATCCCTCCTTGTCAGCAACCAGGTTCTCCTCCTCATCTCCTGACTTCTCCTTAGTGACCACAAATGCATGCTCCTCCTCATCATCATTCTCCATCTTAGCAATCATAGTACGAGTTAGACTGAGTTCCTTTACCTGCGAAGCCCATTGATATTCCCCACAATCCTGCACAACCAAGGCCTTTGTCTCTGCCTTTCCCTTACCATCTCCAGCTTTCTTCTCTTCTGGTTTCTCCTTCTTTGGCTTTGTGCATTCCCTTGAAAAATGCTCGTACTCATCACAGTTGAAGCATCTGAGCTTGCTCTTATCAAAACCCATTCTTATCTTATCCTAATCCTTCCACGCATTCCTTCCAGTTGTTGCCATAAACTTCTTGGCGCGGAAAACTGCCATTGCCATTTGCTAGGAAACATCAAGCATTTCCACGTCTTCAGGATTAATCTGGTTCAGTTCACCTGACAACATCTCAGCAGGCACCAATGTTCCAGCCATAAGGGCATGATAACTATTCATAAATCCCATTCCAAGTGCAAAGTTGGGATCATTTGTGGCATTTGCCTCATCAGGGTTGACCGTTCCACTAGAATTTGCTTAGGATCGAGCCACAAATGCAGTTGACTTTGTGTTTGAACTCGAATCATTTGCAGACGAACTTCCAACCCGTTTTGAGCCTACTTCTTCAGATAGGAGTACCTGATTCAGTTTTCCCGCCATGCTAAGTGAACTTAGATGATTCAGCTCTCTCTGTTTATCATCAATCATCTTTGACTTCAGTTTGTTAATTAGCTCATCAACAGTTAATTCATCCAGCTTGTTGTTGTCTTTGATTATTGAAATGTTGGTATTCCAGGACTTGGGCAAACTGTTCAAGAGTTTCAGATTTTTATCCTCCAGTCCGGGTTCAACGTCGTAGCTTGACATCTCAGCAATTAAGGACACAAATCTTTAAACTTGAGCTTCAAAGGACTCTCCTTGAATGTGATTGAACAAATTGAACTTCTTCTTCAGCATTTGTTTACGATTTGCCTTGATATCGGGATTTCCTTCATATGCCACCACCAGAGCATCCGAGAGTTTCTTTGCAGTCTTGTATTTCTTAAACCCTTGTGCAATCTCCGGAGTCAATGCCATAGTCATGATAGCATATGCTCTCTCGTCCTTGTTACATTTTTCCCAATCATCATGCAAGTATTCTGCTTCAGTTTTCACCACCCCAACTTTTCCTGCTTCAGTGTGAGTGGGAATGAAAGGTCCATTGACAACTGATCTCCAAAGTCTCAAATCAACACTTTTCAAATGGTTCTGAAACCTGTATTTCCATTCAAGGAATTTTTCAGCAGATGTGAGTCTGGGAGGACGGGTAGCCGATCCAATCTCAAAGTCCAGTTTTTGGTACATGCTAGGTTCAAAATCCATGACGAAAGCTTAGGAAAACTTAAGAAAATGAAGTCCAAAAGTCTTTTCGATCGTAAACACCAGTTTACGATAATGACAGGCTGCTGATCGTAAACCCAGTCGTAATCACCTCCAGATCGTAAACTCGTTCGTACAAACAATTCCGATCGTGAACTCCGTCGTAAACTCCTCCGGATCGTAATCGTAGTCGTAAACGCCCAAAGTTCGAATCTTGAAGTCGTAAACACAATACTGAGTCGTAAACAAGGTCATAAATACTCAAAAATTCAATCTTGAAGTCGTAAAAACTTTCATGTAGCTCGTAAACCCATATTTGATGAACAACACTGATCGTAAACACCAAGAACTGCCCAGAAAATGTCATAAACACCAAAAATAGTAGCAAGCTTCCACTTTTTCCAGCCAAACACTCGAATCTAATATCATGGAACCTCGAATCAGATGATTCTTAGCTCTGATACCAATTGTTGGTCCCAAACAACAATCGTTCACGATATCGTAAACACAAACAAGTGCGGAAACCTTGTTTGTGAGTGATTCGACAAGAAGATGATGAAATAGACTTGATATGAGATGAAGAACAAAGCAACACAATCAAATCTTGAATGAAACTTGATCAATCTTCTATTAGAGCGAGTTCACGATCGGAAATACAAAAGATAAACTGAAAATCATAATCGAGAACTGCTAGCAATCATAAACTAGTTGGGTATTTATACTACCCTTACACAAACCCTAAACAAAATCGTAAACCCACAAGAAGTCCGGCCCATCAAGCCCAAATCGGAAACATATTTAGCCCATGACCATGTAAGCCCACTTCTCTAATGTTCATGCCTCACTAAGTATAGCCCAACACTAAATACTCCAACCCCTAACCTATACAAAATTTCGGCCCACATATAGGTAAAACCGATTGGACCCCTTTAACCCACTAAACCCACAATTGTTAGCCCAATTACAATTATAAACTAGCCCAAAATACATCTAATGCAAAAGCCTTAATTTCTAGGTCTCTACAATCTTCCCCTAGGCTTTAGCATTAGTTATCTTCTACATCCTGAATTTTCTTAAAATCTGCACCAATGCAGGATCAAACCATAGCATTCCTTAACAATCCTTGCAACTCCTCTTGTATAGACCTTGGCATATTCCTCATTCTCTGGAGTGCACTCAATCTGACTTCTGATCAGCACCATAATGTCTTTCTCATAAAATCTTCGCAGATCATGTACTTCCATCACACTCATAGTCTTTGACTTGCATATGATTTTGGCTTTACCGGTATACTCACTATATGCCCACGTTTGAAAATCATGCAAGTAGCCTTCAAGATGTCTAAGTGGACGTGGGATAGTTTTAGTCTTTTCTGTTGGAGGATATAGCACATTTAAGAACTTCTTCTTCGAATTCTTCTCGTACAACTCCCTGTACTTCTTTGTATAAGAATTTTTGTGAGGAAAGTCATCAAAGTTCTTGAAATTGCTAAACACTGCCTTCTTTAATTTCTTATAGAAGTGATCAGCATAATGATTCCTTGATGGATTGAAGAAAGGTGCATGATAAAGCTTGGTTAAATCTACTATCGTCCAAGAGTAGAATTGTGTCCAACACTTGTGGTATTTCAATGAACACGGCCCTTTTCTTCTGACCACAAACATGTGCTTCTCACCATCAAACATCCAGGACTTTGTTTCCCAAGCAATTCCTCTCTTATCATGATAATGTTCACCAAGTTGAATTAGATACCTCTCAGGAGGATATCCAAAGGTCTTGGCGTCCCATCCTCCGTCAAATTCAGCAATAGGCACTGTCACGTAATCCCGATCCCTTGTGTCATTCTCCTTTTCAGCATCTTCTAGCAGAGTGGAACCGGATGCAGATTCATCTGGGATATCAGCCTCAAAATCAAATATTGGTTCATGTGAGGAACCACCTGCTCCTGAGCTGCCTCCTTTACTTCCTGGATCTTCTCTATCACCTGTCTTCGACTTGGGTTTACTTGTGTCACCTTTACCAGCAGAGCTAAGCTGTCTCACCAGCTTGTGTAATTCTCTGAGAATTCTCTGTTAATCTTTTTCTGATTTTCTAGCTCTGTGTTGTGCACCTTTTGAATATCAAGCAATTGAACAATCACTTCATTCTGGGCTTGATTTTGGGCTTTGAGCTCAGCTATCTCTGATTTTAATTCTCTTTCAAGCCTATTGATGTGTCGGATTTGAACAAGAAAAACGGTCAAGTTAAAAATGGTAAATACTGAGTGACCAAACCACACACTAGGGCAAGCGTACCCGTCTTATGCAATATAGTATCAATAAGTACCGAGTATCAATCCACGGACGCGTAATCAGACTTCCGATAATGTATCATAACTAATATTTAACCGATGCAATTGGAATGATTGATTTAAGTAAACTAAGCAAGCAATAAAACTAACAGTAAACAAACAGCAGACAACGCAAACGACAGAAAAAACAGAATGAGAGAGATATCACCTAGCCTAGAATACACTAAACCCACATAAGACCCCGGCAAGACCTATCAACATGAAACTATCACCAAGTGAAAATAATCTGACCAAGGAGGACTATAGACACATCCCGCATGATCAGACAATTCTAAATGAAGCACAGGTAGCATAATATGTGAATTTACACAACAGTTTCACAGTTTCGGTCAAAAGAAGTAAAACTCGCATAAATCGGGAAACACTAAGAGAGGTCTCTCTAAATGAATCCTAATACATGCAATGACTCTAATTCCGATTATCTAGGACCTAGAAATCACTAAACACGAATAAATAGGCTCAAATCTCGCGGTCACAAGTATTCTAACCTATCAAACAATGTCTAGCCAATAACTAGCAAATGAAACAACTCGGTCAAGTTCATTCCACAAGGATGCACACAAAATCAGCTACTAATCAATGATAAATCATCATGTAGGAGGTCTCCGGATCATGCATTAACCCAAAAACCCATTTAAGTCCAAGGATCAACAATAAACTAACTAATAATGGTTGCAATTCCACAATCCCTATCAATTAGTCCACATAATACATCATTAACAGCAGCTAATTAAGCACACATAATCATCCCAAACAATCAAAACTAGAATCAAGAGCAAAAATCACATAATCATGTTGAAAAGTCAAACCGAAAAGTCAAAATGGGTAAAGCTTCATCTAAACTAGGTGATAAATGAGAAATCAGCCACAAATCATGTCTCTAATCATGAAATCAGTCAAATCTAAGCAAAACATGAACAAACAATCAACAACTAGGAAGAAGAAACCGATTTAGATGAAGAAATCTCCAACCTAAGCCTTCAAATCTTCAATCTAAGCTTCAAAATCTTCAATCCGGCCCTTGATTGCTCCAAAATGACCTATAATCTCGAAGATCTCTAAAAAACGTACTCTCTGGTCGAACTCCCTAAACCCTAGGCTCAAAAATTGCTTAAATACACGTTTTAGAATTTTTAGCCGACTGCCCAGTAGTCGCGGACTGCCAAAATTTAACTTCTGGGACTGGCAGCCGGCGACAGGCACTTTACTGTTTTCTGGGAACAAAACTCGTGGACTGCCAGAATTTCAAACAAAGGAGTGGATGTCCGCGACTGGCACTTTTCTTCTTTTCCAAGCAAAAATTCGCGGACTGGCAAAAATTAATGTAAGAGAGTCGTTGTCCGCGACTCGGCTACTGTAGCAAAATTTCAAAAACTTCTATCTTTTGCTCCCGGACTCCGATTCTCATCCCGTTTCCGCCATAAATCATCATAACTTATCCACCATCACCAGATTTCCTGAAATTTAATATATGAACAATTAAGTACCAAATTCTCATCAAAACTCGATAAAAAGCCGGTAAAAATGTGAGATTTGTAATTCCAAAACATATATAAGATGCGTTGCATCAAATATCCCCACACTTAACCCTTTTTCGTCCCGAAAAAGTTCGCGATGGAATCACAACCGGAAAATTTGACCTTTAGGCTACTATCTTTTATTCAAAAACATAGATACTCACGCGAAAGCCATGATTACCGGTATTTCGATCCGAATAAACCCAACCGCCGAAAACCAAAGCCCCTGAACATGCTTTATTCGAATTTAATTACCAATTATGGGTCCCACACAATTAGATTCGCAACTAGGCCTAATCCCGTCTCAAAGCATGAATCAGCACGAGTCAAACTGGATTAGGGTTTTTTCCCACCGTAATTGAATACAATATTTATGATTTGGAGATTATGGAATGTGAATGGATGGAATGATGGTTTGAGCTTTAATTAAATTTATTTATTTATTCCTAAAACTAGGGCGAGTCTCCACCTGACATTACATCTCCTGAGTCCCTATCCCGAGAGGTAGTAAGCAGGCTTTGACCCTCGCACACAAAACCACATCACCCCAATAGATCATCTCCGGAGTCCCTATCCCTAGAGGTAGAACGTAGGATCAGCGATTTTTGTGCACTTTATTCAATTTTTTATTTTTTCATTTTGTTTTTTTTTCATTTTTTCATTTTTTTTTTAAATAAAATTCAAAACAAGCTCAAGATGGATGGATGGATGGGGCGCCACTATTTCTCGGATTTATTTTCATAAAAAGATCATAGTGTGCTGGGTTATCTCCAAATCATAAACATTTTATTCAAAAGAGGTACCTATCAACTTATTCAACAGTTTCGGCTTTGCTACTACACTAAAGGCGGGAACCCACAATATTTATTTATTTAGATTTATTTAAGTAGCGAAATCAGGATTTTTAAGCTTTCAGAAATTAGTTGGGCCTACCAGCACATCAAAAACTAAGCGCGCTTTCAACTTTATTCAATTTTATTTACATTCACCAAAAGCCAAAAATTCCAGTTTTTCTATCATTTTCCATTTTTTACCGCAAACAATTTTCAAGGACCATGTAAAAACACAACAGGGGGAAATGATCAGAAAATTTCAAAAATTTTCACAATTTTAAGCAATTTCAGTTCAATTTACCCTCCTCCCCACACTTATTTTGTACATTGCCCTCAATGTACGGTAAATCACAATTAAGCACAAAAAGAGGTAAAGGGAAATGAAATACTCCCCTAATCACTATCGATGTGCCAGTGAACTGCATAATGAATCTCGAACAGCTCTCGACCAATAAAATGCCATAACTGCCGGAAGATGTGCCAAATGAGCCCAAAATATCTCCAAAAATGAATGATGAAACAGCTCTCGACCAACAGGTGCCAGAACTACTTCTCAGGTAAGTATCTAGTCAAACACAACACACATCAAAGCCAACATCAAATAGATACATAATAGTGCAAAGTATCAAGTCAACACAACCCATATACAAAAATATCCCGAGTTTGTACCTCTAAAAAATACATAAAAAATCAAAATAAAGAGAGTACAACTCGAATAAGAAATAACCGATGTCTCAGGGCTACTGATCTGGCGGAGGCTGGTCTGGAGGTGGTGGTGGCTGAAAACCACTGCTGGCTGCTTTTTTAATGTCGTGCGCTTCTTCCCAGCGCGCGAAGATTGACCTTGAGCCATACCTGCAAAATTTCTGAAATAATCGGCAAAGTAATGTAATCTGATCGAATGCAAACCGCGAGAATGGAGATTGAGTACCCGACAGCTTGCATTAACCAGAACCAGCTAAACCTGAGAGAAACCCTAACACGAACCGCCCAATTGTCGTTTATGAAGAGAACGGTTCGCATGTCAAGTCAATGTGATCAGAAAGCAGGGCTGCGAGTCGCTGGAATGGAGATTGATTACCAACGATTTGCAGCCACTGAACTAGTATGCACAATCACAGTTTTACCTAAAACGGGCCGTTCATTTGTCGTTTATGAAGGGAACGGCTTGCGCGAGGACTAAACCCAAAAGCTTAGAAAACCAGTGTGCGGACGTTTATTTAAAAATTATGAAGTGAACGTCACACAAAGTGGAATTCTAAACGAACCCGAGAAATTGTACCGTCCTACGGACCATTGGATTGGAGATTGAGTACCAATGGCTCGCATTACGGCACAAAATCTCCCGAAAATCGGGCATGACCCGTTCGCAAAATGGACAAAACCAACACCCAATTTGGGTGTTCCAAACAACCAAGCAGACAGAGATCAAGTAGATAAGCATCAAGGCATCCAATATTGATTTGTTAAACAGTTAAAACCTAAGTGACCATAGCAAACGAGAAATGCACATAAACAATTTAAATGAAACTAAGAATCGTAACGAAACAAGTAAACTAAACCTAAAATGAGCAATGAACCTAAATGATCAAAATAAACATATGGAATTAAAACAAAGAAGCCCTAACTAAATAAATATATTTTCTTATTTTTTTTTTTGATTTTTTTTTTTGATTTTTTTTTTTTTGATTTTTTTTATATATAGAAAATATATAAAAAAAACCAACCGAAAGCTAAAGTCATTAACCTAGAAACAAAATTTAAACGAAAATAACATGAAGCCTAAATTATCTAAGGAAACGAAACCGAAACTAGCTAAAGGAAACGAAAATAACATGAAGCCTAAAGGGGTAGGGACGAAAATGGGGGAAAAAACAGAAATATAAGTTTTGACCTAATTTTGACTATTAAAAAAAAATTAGCGGACCGCCAAAAAGTTGTTAATCAGATTAGTTGTCGGCGAAAAAAAATAAAGCTGGACTGGTTTAAAATGGATCGCGGACTGCTAAAACTAAACAACAAAAAATGGCGGTCCGCAAAATGCGACCAAATTGGAGGAAAATAACTTTTGACCCTATTTGACTGTGGCAAAATCGCGGACTGCTAAAAATAATTTATAAAATTTGGTGATCGACGACTAGCGATAAATTACCAGATTTAGAAATGGGTCGCGGACTGCTAAAAATTAATCAATAAAAGTGGCAGTCCTCGACTGCTGTGCACCAGCAAACTTGGTAAAAATTTTAACACTCAAAACCATCCGAAATCGCGATAAAACCAAACCCAGCCATCAAAAGTCAATTACAACTACCCTAAAACTTACTCGGGACTGTTCGGGACTCAAAAATGATATCACAAACCTGTTATGCTCGTTCTTCACCCGAAACTTATCCAAAATTCCAAAAAATACCCATATTTTGCAAAGTCTTCAACTTGGCACGCAAATCAATGCAATCCTCACCCGTTTTGATCAGATTTCTGCCCGGAATGCATCCACCAACCTGCAAAACTAAAAACCACACATAAAATGGAAAAAAAAGATCAAATGCAACTAATTTAACCTAAAATTACCAAAAAGTCAAAGAAGACCAAGAGAAAGTCAAACAAAGCTAAAAATCAACCAAACAAAACCCAATTTCCTAAATTAACATCAAAACCTAAACGGGTTGCCTCCCGCAAGCGCTGAAGTTATTTACGAGTCGTCAGCCCGACTCGGCCCCGCGATCAGGGCGGAACGTCCAAAAACGTAATAACCTCCTCGTTCGCGTCAACCGGACCTCACAAGTAATGCTTCAATCTATGTCCATTAACCTTGAACGAGCTACCATCAACTCCCTCAATCTCAACCGTCCCATACGGAAAAACCTGTTTAATCACGTGAGGACCGGACCATCTAGACTTCAATTTACCCGGAAACAGTTTCAACCTCGAATTAAAGATAAGCACACGATCTCCCGGTTTGAAGTCTTTCCTCCTAATATGACTATCATGAATCCTATTGGTCCGCGCTTTGTACGAACCTGCTATCTCGTACGCGTGATCGCGTAACTCCTCGAACTCGTGTAACTGAAAGAATCGTCCTCGAGTCGCCTGATCTAAATCCGGATTAACGGCCTTCATAGCCCAATATGCGCGATGCTCGATCTCAACTAGCAAATGACACGCCTTCCCGTAAATCAATCTAAACGGCGTCGTACCCGTAGGTGTCTTGTAAGCCTTCCGGAAGGCCCATAATGCGGCATTCAGTTTCTCTTCCCAATCCTTACGGTTTTTAGTAACCGTTTTCTCCAAAATCTGTTTAATCCCGCGATTCGTGACCTCAACCTGCCCACTCGTCTGGGGGTGATATGATGTAGCCAATCTATGCATAACCCCATAACGTTGCAACGCCTTCTCCATCTGCGCGTTACAAAAGTGGGTGCCACGATCGTTAATCAGTGCCTTCGCCACACCAAACCTCGCGAATAGTTTCCTTAAAAACCTCACAATAACTCTCGCATCATTAGTGGGGAGGGCTTGTGCCTCGAGCCACTTCGAAACGTAATCAACCGCAACGAGAATGTATTTGTTCCCGCGTGATGGCGGGAACGGACCCATAAAGTCAATACCCCAAAAATCGAAAATCTCACAAACCTGAATACTAGCCTGGGGCATCTCGTCTCTCTTACCTAAATTGCCTGCGCACTGACAATTGTCACATTTGCTAATCAACTCAAACGCATCTCTGAAAATGGTCGGCCAGAAGAAACCTGACTCAAACACCTTCTTTGCAGTGTAAAGCGCTGCGTAATGTCCTCCGGTCGGACCCTCGTGACAATGTCTCAAAATCTGACGTGCCTCACGTCCATGCACGCATCTCCAGATCACAGAATCAACTATAACTCTAGACAAATGCGGATCCTCCCAAATATAGTGTTTCACAACCGACAAGAGCTTCTTTTTCTGCTGAAATGAAAGTGCTTTCCGCAAAGCACCAGTCGACAAATAATTCGCCAAATCGGCGAACCACGCTCATCCGGATCATCTCTCGCCTCCATAAAATCAAGCAACTCATGGGGGAAATAGTTATTTATGGGAATCCCTTGAGCTGATCATCATCAGAACCCTCTAAGCGCGAAAGATGATCGGCCGCAACATTCTCGGCCCCTTTCTTCTCTCGGATCTCGATATGAAACTCCTGAAGTAACAGAATCCAGCGAATAAGACGTGGATTGGCATCTTGTTTACGAAAAAGATATTTAATCGCCAAATTATCCGTGTACACAATAGTCCTGGACAAGACAAGATATGATCTGAATTTATCGAAGGCAAACACAACAGCTAGGAACTCTTTCTCGGTCGTGGTGTAATTCTCCTGCGCATCATTAAGAGTCATGCTAGCATAGTAAATCGGGTGGAAGTGTTTGTCCCTCCTCTGTCCCAAGACTGCTCCCACTGCGAAATCACTCGTATCACACATCAACTCAAAGTGTTGCGACCAATCGGGTGCAACCATGATCGGAGCGTTCACCAATTTGTCTTTGATCAAGTTGAACGCTGTCAACACTCATCAGAAAACACAAATGGGACATCTTTCTCTAAGAGCTGTGTCATCGGCCTAGTGATCTTCGAAAGGTCGCGTATGAATCGGCGGTAAAAACCCGCGTGGCCTAAGAAATTCCTAATCGCTCTAACAGAAGTGGGAGGTGGAATTCTAGAAATAGTATCAACCTTGGCTCGATCCACCTCAAGCCCCGCACGTGAAATCTTGTGCCCAAGCACAATACCCTCGCGAACCATAAAACGGCACTTCTCCCAATTAAGCACCAGGTTCGTCTCCTCACATCGAGCTAACATCCGCGATAAGCTCGTCAAATACTGATCAAAGGAACTCCCAAAAACAGAAAAATCATCCATGAAAACCTCCATGGAGTCCTCGATCATATCATGAAAAATCGCAACCATACAGCGCTGAAATGTTGCTGAAATATCAAAGGTCACGGTCTCGTCCTCAACACGTAACGTGAGCGTACAGCTGAAAACATCAACTAAAGCGCGTGCGGTAGCTAAAAATGGCCGACCTAAGATAAGAGGCACGTGCTCGTCCTCATCTATGTCAAGGATCACAAAATCGACCGGGAACACAAATTTATCGACTTTCACAAACATGTTCTCCATAATACCCCTCGGATACTTGACCGAACGGTCAGCAAGCTGAATGCTCATGCGCGTGGGTGTGGGCTCACCAAGATCTAGTCTAGCAAATAAAGAATATGGCATCAAATTGATGCTAGCACCTAGATCAGCAAGAGCATTGCTGACAGATAAACTACCAATCAAGCATGGAATCGTAAAGCTCCCCGGATCCTTCATCTTCTGCGGAAGCTTGTTCTGGAGAACAGCCGAACATTCCTCATTCAATGTAACAGTAGAAAGCTCCTCAAGTTTCTTCTTGTTTGTCAACAGATCTTTCAGAAACTTGGCATACTTAGGCATCTGAGCTAGAGCCTCCACAAATGGCAGATTGATGTGAAGTTCTTTGAACAAGGCCAAAAATTTACTGTAATTCTCCTCAGCTTTCTCTCTCCTCAATCTCCCAGGATATGGAACTGGAGGTGTGTACTCTCGGACTGGTTCCTTAGGACGTGCTGTACTTGCTGGTCGTAGCCTCGGTTGCACCTGCCCAGGAACATCAGTCTCAATCACCTCATCATCTCTCTCCTCAGTAACCGGCTCAGCAGTGGCTGACAGTACTGGATCCTGAGCGGTCTTGCCACTCCGAGTGGTAATCGCCTTAGCTGTTTGGCGAGGATTTGTCTCGGTATTGCCTGGCAAACCTCCCTGATGGCGCTCTGACATAGATTTAGCAAGCTGGCCCATCTGTCTCTCAAGATTCTGCATATGAGTGCCCATGTTTCCCATTTCTTTAACAATTGAGAGATATCCTGCTCATTCTTTGAAACACGCAAATCATGTTGTGAAGAATTCTTCTCACTCTGCTGTAGGAACTGAGATATCATATCGGTCAGAGTCTTCATTCCAGAATCCTCGGTCAAAATCGGGACCGTCCCGGTGCATGCAGGATTGTAGTAACCCTGCTGTCTCTATGGCGGTCGCGGCTGAAACCCCGATGGGTTAGAACTGCTCGGCTCCTGCCTCCACCCCGAATTCTGCTTTGGTCTCCAACCCTGATTGTAATTGTGTTGCTGGGATGGTGGGCGGGCTTTGCCAGCCATGAAACCATGAAATCGACCTGCTCCGGTAGCTCGGTGCTACCTCCAATCGGGCACATGATAATATCGTGAGGTCCCGCACATAACTCGCATTGCTTCACCTGCTACGAGCTCCCCTGGACCTGCTGAACGTGATACTGATCCAACTTCTTGGACAATGCCTCGACCTGCGTAGCCAATGCCGTAACGGGATCAATCTGATGAACTCCACGTGGCGGATGCTGTGTGTTGCGCGTAGCAGACCACTGATAGCCATTCAGGGCTAACTCCTCTAACAACTCTTGAGCCTCCTCTGGCGTTTTGCTGCTCAGAGTTCCTCCAGCTGAACTATCCACTGTCTGACGCGTGAGTGGATGAAGACCACTATAAAATATCTGGATCCGCTGGTGGAGCTCAATGCCATGCGACGGGCATTTTCTCAACAACTCTTTGAACCTCTCCCATGCCTCGTACAAACTCTTTGAATCCTCCTGTGTGAACGAGTAAATTTTTTTGCGATACATGGCTGCCTTTGATGGTGGAAAGTATTTTGAGATGAATTTCTGCGTCAAAGTAGCCCATGAAGTGATCGAACCAGGAGGTAAGGACGGCAGCCACGTCTTCGCTGCACCGCGAAGAGAAAATGGGAAAAGTCGCAATTTAACTGCCTCAGATGAAACACCATTTATCTTGAAAGTATCACAAATCTCAAGAAAGTTCGCGATATGAGCCATCGGATCGTCATTGGGCAAACCATCGAACTGAACGGTGTTAGTAATCATCGTGATGGTTTGTGGACGGATCTCGAAGTTGTTGGCTTCAACGGCGGGTTGAATAACGCTAGGTTGCGTCCCATCGACGTCGGGACGTGCGTAATCGGCGAGCGTGCGTCTTGGCGGAAGTGCCATCGGAATCGGAACTAGTAATGCTTCCAAACGTCGAAGTCTATGAAAAACCCTCTCAGGCTCGGATAACGGTGAAAAATGACTCCTCTGACGACGAATGCGCATAAACCGATGAAAAGATGGAACAGAAACAGATCAGAAAGAAACTAAATCAAACTAATAAACTAACTAACACGAATGCAAACACAGAAATAAGCAAACATACTAAAAACATGCAAATAACACAAGTAACAGAAAACAAGTAAATAGCTAAACTACTAGCTCTGATAGGTCTCGAAAGCTGACGCGTCCCCGACAACGGCGCCAAAAACTTGATGTGTCGGATTTGAACAAGAAAAACAGTCAAGTTAAAAATGGTAAATACTGAGTGACCAAACCACACACTAGGGCAAGCGTACCCATTGTATGCAATATAGTATCAATAAGTACCGAGTATCAATCCACGGACGCGTAATTAGACTCCCGATAATGTATCATAACTAATATTTAACCGATGCAATTGGAAAGATTGATTTAAGTAAACTAAGCAAGCAATAAAACTAACAGTAAACAAACATCAGATAACGCAAACGACAGAAAAACAGAATGAGAGAGATATTACCTAGCCTAGAATCCACTAAACCCACATAAGACCCCAGCAAGACCTATCAACATGAAACTATCACCAAGTGACTATCAACATGAAATTATCACCAAGTGAAAATAATCTGACCAAGAAAGACTATAGACACATCCCGCATGATCAGACAATTCTAAATGAAGCACAGGTAGCATAATATGTGAATTTACACAACAATTTCACAGTTTCGGTCAAAACAAGCAAAACTCGCATAAATCGGGAAACACTAAGAGAGGTCTCTCTAAATGAATCCTAATACATGCAATGACTCTAATTCCGATTATCTAGGACCTAGAAATCACTAAACACGAATAAATAGGCTCAAATCTCGCGGTCACAAGTATTCTAACCTATCAAACAATGTCTAGCCAATAACTAGCAAATGAAACAACTCGGTCAAGTTCATTCCACAAGGATGCACACAAAATCAGCTACTAATCAATGATAAATCATCATGTAGGAGGTCTCCGGATCATGCATTAACCCAAAAACCCATTTAAGTCCAAGGATCAACAATAAACTAACTAATAATGGTTGCAATTCCACAATCCCTATCAATTAGTCCACATAATACATCATTAACAACAGCTAATTAAGCACACATAATCATCCCAAACAATCAAAACTAGAATCAAGAGCAAAAATCACATAATCATGTTGAAAAGTCAAACCGAAAAGTCAAAATGGGTAAAGCTTCATCTAAACTAGGTGATAAATGAGAAATCAGCCACAAATCATGTCTCTAATCTTGAAATCAGTCAAATCTAAGCAAAACATGAACAAAAAATCAACAACTAGGAAGAAGAAACCGATTTAGATGAAGAAATCTCTAACCGAAGCCTTTAAATCTTCAATCTAAGCTTCAAAATCTTCAATCCGGCCCTTGATTGCTCCAAAATGACCTATAATCTCGAAGATCTCTAAAAAACGTACTCTCTGGTCGAACTCCCTAAACCCTAGGCTCAAAAATTGCTTAAATACATGTTTTAGAATTTTTAGCCGACTGCCCAGTAGTCGCGGACTGCCAAAATTTAACTTCTGGGACTGGCAGCCGGCGACAGGCACTTTACTGTTTTCTGGGAACAAAACTCGCGGACTGCCAGAATTTCAAACAAAGGAGTGGCTATCCGCGACTGGCACTTTTCTTCTTTTCCAAGCAAAAACTTGCGGACTGCCAAAAATTAATGTAAGAGAGTGGCTGTCCGCGACTCGGCTACTGTAGCAAAAATTCAAAAACTTCTATCTTTTGCTCCCGGGCTCCGATTCTCATCCCGTTTCCACCATAAATCATCATAACTTATCCACCATCACCAGATTTCCTGAAATTTAATATATGAACAATTAAGTACCAAAATCTCATCAAAACTCGATAAAAAGCCGGTAAAAATGTGACATTTGTAATTCCAAAACATATATAAGATGCGTTGCATCACCTATATTCAGCTGTCTCTACTGCTTTCCCTTTATCTTGGGTTATAGATTGTGTGGAGGAGGATAATTGACCGGCTCCAGAACTAGAAGAGTGAGGCACTCTTGGATCTAATTTTCTCCTCCTTGGGTCATTTAGAGCTTCAGTAAGCTGTTCAGTAGCAACCTTGATCTATTCAGCCATATCTTCTATAACAGAAGTACTGAGGGGAGGATCCTCCGTAGCTTTCCGTTTTCTAGTCAGTGGTTCTTCAGAAATCTCAGTCTCTTCTTCTTCTACTTCAATGTCATCCAGATATTTGCCATAGTCGATATTAGCATCATGATCATCAAACTACAAAGCTTTAATCTGTACATATTCTAAGTCAAATTCATCTGCCCACTCATCACTATCAGACAATTCAGTGACAGGCTTCTCCGAAGCAGGAAGGTTGTGTTCTTCTTCAATTACAGCATTTCTCTAAGGCAAGACCTCCTCTCTGGCAAACTCAGCAAATGCCCCAAACTTGTTTCCAAAGGGGACCTTATCGGACAGCTTCTTCTTGGGATTAATTGATGTGTTGTTTAGTGTATATAAAAAGTGGGGTCCTATACTATCAAATTTTAAATTTATAGAACTGGTTATTCACCAGGGGACTATACCAACACACTAAGGCAAGTATACCTATCGTGCGTAGCACAGTATTGGTAAACACCGAGTTGTCGAACCTCAGGGACACGAACTTGTTGAAAACAGTCGATTTTATAATTCAGCCGGTTTTTGTTTTGTTTTGAAAATTGATTTTAATTTAGAAAACAGAAAATGACAGTAATTAAAATGTTGTTTGAAGAAACAGAGTTTGGTAAAGGATCACTTAGGCATGGCTCCTCCAACTTAGGTTTGACAGGTGTATCGGTAATGCGTTTTAACTTATCTCTGGAATGAACTGGGGTCCTAAGACAAGGCTTACCTAGTTCCTATGGATAGGTTCACAGTTCAGGGTTATAGACACGCCCTAAACGGTTACTACTGTTCCATGGTTGAGTGCTGACAAGGTTGCGGTTTATGAAGTGCCCTAGGCTGGGTCCCGAGTTATCGGTGGCTCAACTCACAACTGGTTGAAGGGTTAGGATAGGTATGGCCCTAACGGTCCTATAGTTGTGAAGCGGTTACAATTGGGTTGATAGGTTGGCCTAGTAGGTTCTAGACACGACTAAGCAGGAACAGACCCGAGTTATCGGTGAATGCTTGACTACTTGACAATGGCAAGGGTATCTACTAGCTAAGGGTAAGGTGATTTCTCACTCAAACTCTATGGTGGACTCCTAATCGAATTCTAGGGTTTCCCTGATAATCGTGACTATTTCTAGTTCACGCGTACGCCGCAGATTCTGTTGTTCGGCTATACAATAGTTCCCTAACGATAGAAGGCTTTGCAAGCTAGGGTTAGGGTTCCACAAGACCAGAGATTGACTAGATACAATAAGGAATTCAATTCATCAACCAAATCAAAGCAATCATAACTTTTACTTCATAAATGCAAATGTAAACGAAAAACCGATACTTATAAAGTCAAACCATGGTTGGATTCGCCTCGCCTAAGCGATACGTTGAGTTTAGCCAACCATGTTAATGTTTAAACATAAACAAATCAGATCTAAACAATAGTTCATGGCTAAATGTAAATACAATACCAAAGAGAAGCTCGAATGATGAAAAACGCTAACTTTTGCCTCGTTGAATGCTTCAAATCTTCAAGTCTTCGAATGGCTTCGATGAGGGCTTCTTATGGCTCGTTCTCTGCTCTCCAAGATGTCCTGAATGGTGGAAATGAGCCCTCTATTTATAGGGGACGAATTCTCAAAATTTCCAAAAATGAGTTTTGGGCTTGATCTGGATCTCACGGCCTGGGCTTGGCCGTGACTCTAGGCTCACGGCCTTGGTCAAGCCGTGACTATGCTTCTGATAAGGAATCCTAAGACTCACGGCTTGGGCTTGGCCGTGACTCTAGGCTCACGGCCTTGGTCAAGCCGTGACTATGCTTCTGATAAGGATTCCTGAGACTCACGGCTTGGGCTTGGGGTTCTTGGCCGTGACTTTAGACTCACGGCCTTGGTCAAGCCGTGAGATGGATTACACGGCCGTGGGATGGATCTCACACCCTGGGTCAGACCGTGACTTGAGCCTCGTGGCCGTGTGATGAGAGTCGTGGCCTGGGTTCCCTGTGACGATCTGATCATGTCATACTCGTGGTCTGAGCTTGGCCGTGGGATGAGAGTCGTGGCCTGGATCAGTTTTGACCAGATTTTGACTTTGACTTTTTCGGTTGACTTTTTGACCCGAACTTTGACTTTTTGACTTTTTCCCAAATTTCTTCGTTTTCTCGTCTCGTTCTTCGTGCCAAGCCCGTTTTCACCTGTAACTCATGATATTTGTCAGAAACGTTCACATTTTAACAATTTCAACATATATATCCCACGTATTTGACCCGAAAATCATCATTTTTGATATCTAAAACAACACACATCAAACATCCCCATACTTAAACATTGCTTGTCCCCAAGCAATCCATTTTAATCTCGACACTACTACAACTCTATCTTAACCACATAGACATTTAAGTGTACATATTCGGTCCGCAAGATTTACTATCAATACTAGGGTTTACAACCTCGCAGGTTTTAATGATTTGAAAACTCACAAAATCTCTCAACCAAGTAATGCGAACCATTATCTATTTTCTCTTCACACATCTCACAAATTCACTCGACCTATGGGTTTGATTTTTGAAGCGAACGCTCAAGTCAAGCATATCTAAGTGTTTCTTGGGTTTATATATACGATCGTGCCGCCGAGTTCGTTATAGGATCCGACCAAAGAATGGAGGGGGATACTCAAACGTTTGCTCACATATACGGGTGTATGAGCTACCACCCAAACGTATATCTTGGCGTATACGTACAGCCTTTTCACAATTTTTATTGTGATTTATTCATATCTATTTTTTTTCTTTAGCTTGATTTAGGGTTTTGCAACCTTTCAATACAACACTAATTTTTTTGATTTTTTTTTTAATACTGGAGTTATGCAGAAAGTCCAGTATCTTCGGGCAATTGACGACCCGGAGAAGATCCATAACGACTCAAGGCGATTAATTTGACACGGTCTCAACATAAACTTAGAACATGTTTTAGACATACGACATCCCTCATGACTATATATATATATATATATATATATATATATATATATATATATATATATATATATTTTTAATTTTTCGCCTAAATATTTTTTTTTTCTTTTCTTTTGTAGGCTTAATCTCACAAGGGAAATCGGGTGAGTGGGTTTTTGTTGGTTCACAAAACTCGATCGAAAGACTTTGATCATGTGATTTTTATAAAAATAAACTTTTAAGGAAAACCGTTCTTGCGACTTGCAGACACGATAAGGCCCAAATAAATTATCTATGATTTACGTTAAAAACGGTGTACTTTCGTGTCATGTGAGATTGGGAAAAAATTTCAAAATTTTGGGGGATTTTCAGACTTTTGATGTGGTGAGGGAGTTATGTTCAATTTGCTTAGCCAACCCTTGCCATCCCCATACTTAGAAAAATGCAGTGTCCTCAATGCAGAAAATATAGAAATAAACAAAAGGGTTGGGTAAAAGGAACTCCCTGTTTGTCGTGATTTCCCATGATACTCAATTCCACACACATCGAACAACTTGCTGCTGCAATATCATACTTCAAGCCAAAGTTCCATCACCATGTACAAGAAATATACAGAAATGCAAACACACCACACAAACAAAAAGAAAAGAATTAAACAAGCCATATAATAATAAATAATAGTCATATGCATTCCATCACAAACCACATAGCCGACATCAAAAACCAACAAAGTTTAGAATCCAAAACACCATACCAAACCAAAAGACATAGTGCAAAAAAAAACCAAACATAGTATCAAAACCAATAGAAATGTAATAAGGCTACGTGGATAAGCATGGATACCCCCTATGGGAAGTGGGGCATGAAATCAGAGGGGGACATCTGATGTGGCACCCTGGGCATGTCTGAATATTGGGGGGAAGCTCGCTGTCCACGGGGTGGCCTGAATGCATCGCGCAACTCCCGAATCTGATCATTAACACGAGTGAAACTCACGTTCTGCTGGTAACGGAGTTCGATGAGCTGCTGGTCAAAGTGCTGAGTTAAGTCCCCAAACCTGTTGTCAATGTGAGCCTGTAGGTGAGATATGCAGGCCAGTACATCCGCCGAGGTGGGCTGTGGTATATCATGGATGTCCTCAGGCTCTAGCACCCTATGGTTTCATGGCTGCTGCATGGGGTGCTCTAACGCGTCCAACAGACCCTCCCAACTACGGTCTTCAATCTGCTCATCAAGAGTAAGGACTCTAGAAGGACCTGCTTCAGAGGCAGGTGTGTAGGTGGGACTGGGAGGGAGTTGTACCTGCTCGTCTTGTTGTTCCTGCGCTGCCTCCTCCTGAACTATCGGCAGTGGATCCCAAACTCGTTTGTCGTTTCCAACCAACCTGTAAGGCCTGATCTGTGTTGTTATGCCCATCCTTTTGCACATTGTCAAATCTACCTCTTTTACCCCCGCACTCCTCGTCGGACCACGCTTTCTCACCCCAAAGTGTGTGCCCAGTAAGCTAATAATGGCACCACCCACCAACCAACTACTTGACCTGCTCCCCGCACACCGTGTGAACTGATGCAACAGGCAGTGTGCCAGGTTGCAATGGACCCCTTCATGCATGCAGTACAGGAAAAACAGATCACGAACAGAGACAGCTCCAGCATCGTGCCTTGAAGTGATTGTGCCTGCAATGGCACGATGCAAATACCTATCAAGGGGATCAAGGAATTGCGTGCTCTTGGTGCTCTGGGCATGATAGGCATCTTCCCCAATTCGACTCCAAAATGTAACATAATCCTGATTGTTGGGAAAGGCATGCAAGCCTCCAGTAAAAGCACTAGTCAGGACCTCCTCCTCCGTGTAAATACCAGTGGCAATTCCAAACTGAGCTACAGACATGCTCCTCCACTCACCTCCTAAACGAAATTTCACCTTATCTTCGGCGAATAAATCAGTGCAAGGGTACACAAAAGTGAAGCTCGAGTAAAATTCGATCACCATCTTATGATACTGGCTCCTCCTGATCTCAAAGAGCCGCTGCCAAAACCTGTCCACTAATTCCAACCCCCTCTCTCTCTGACCGAATGTTTCCAATAAGGTCCAACTGACCACCCGCATCTCTAACAGTGGTTTGTTCAGAAAATTCTCCCTCTTTTCAATACATCGCCTTTCCCTTTCCTCACTCGCATCAAATTCCAAGTACCTGTGAAGCTGAGCCATTTCTGCGACAAGAAAGATGCACGACAATAAACATAAAAGCAATGTGTAGCGGTGATTTCTCGACCCGAATGGTCGGATTTGAGGTCCGAGAGAAAAAATATATTCAGTGGTCATAGGCGGGTCGAAGGATTGAAAACTGTATGGAAAAAGACCCGCCGGAGACGAGAAAAATAATGTTCTGTTGCTGACCAGGAAAAAGTCACGGCCTGGGTTGGCCGTGAAAAGCAAGTCACGGCCTAGGTCAGGCAAGCCCAGGCCGTGAGTTTCAGTTTCACCGGTGACCCAAAAGTCACGGCTTGGGTTGGGCCACGACTGGACAACTCACGGTCTGCAGACCGTGAGTTCCATCAGAATCGAAAAAAATAAGCAGTTTACTTGTTTCTTCACCGATTTGAGTCTGGTTTGTCTCATTGAACTCGGTTTCACCACCCAAAAACATCCCCATATTTATTTTGTGAAAAGGATTCAAGAAAACGGGGTGGGGATGGAGACCCAGTTCGAAGAAAAACAGAAAAAATGGGGGTTTTGGTGTTTTGCCTTAAGAATCGTAATGGGATGGCGATTTCGAACCAGTGAGGTCCGATTTCTCTTCGAGATCGACCTCCCCATACTTGTTTGGTTGCAGAAGAATTTTTCTTTTGTTTCGAATGGGGTATGGGGGTCGACATCGAGTGGCCAGAGATGATGTAAATGTGAAGAGAAGATGGATGATTTACCTTGATGACGTGGAAGTGATGACGGTACCGGTGACGTGAGCGTGGTGGCCGGGAGGGCTGAGAGTGTGGGGTGGGGAGGGCTGTCGGCTGAGGTGTAGGGTTTGAGTGGTGGTCCAGGGGCTGTTTTATAAGAAGGAGATAAAATCAAGGCCAAAAATAAGTCACGGCCTGTAGGCCGTGAGGCTGTGTTTCCCGGGCAGGCCCAAGCCGTGAGGGGCCTCGGTCTGCTGGCTCTCGGTGACCGACTCCTTTTCCCGGCCTTGGTGGCTGTGTGGCAACTCTCACGGCCTGGCAAGCCGTGAGAGGTTAAATTTTCGAATTTTTTTTTTTTAAATATTATACTTAATATATATATATATATACTAGTGGGGTACCCGCGCGTTGCGGCGGGCGACAGTTTATAGCGTGTTATTTGTTTTCTGTTTGTGCGTTCGGCGGCGATGACAATTTAAAACGCGATATCTGTTTCTGTTAGTGCGATGTGGTGCAACGACAATTTATAATGCGGTACATGCACAATCAACCAACGCAGAACTTGTTTTTTGTTAGTGTAATTATCCACGTGAAGTGGCGGCAATAAATTAACTTTATTTTGTATTTCATAATATGTGTTCTTGCGACGCGGTTGGTGATCTCCTTTCATGCCCACTTGAGAAGGAAATTTGAAATCCGTGGTTGAAGGAAAACATTTTAATTCTTTTTTCACTTTGTGCGAACCAAACACAGGGAATTCATTTCAATTCCATCCTAAATCTCATAGATTTTGTGAAGCGAATAGCCCCTATGTGCTACGAGTATAAAAATTAATTATTTTTATAGCATGATTTATGCACATATCAATAGTCTTGTAATGGTAAATGCTAAAAATTAGTTTTCTATCAAACATAACCCTTAATTTGACACATCATTGTCCACAAGACATGCTCCTCATTCGGGTTAAGCTCCCGATAAAATAATAAAACATGCTTCAAACGTGTAACAACATTCCAAAGGATCTTTAATTCAAATTACATGATCAATAAATAATACATGCACCACACTTAAGTATTAACTTCTACTAATTTAACTATCAAGAAAAAGGAGTGTAATGAGTTATTGAATCATACAATTCCGAATTATTCATTCCTTTTGTTAACAAACCCTCAATGACACCACAAAATATCCTTGCTCCTCTAATGTAAATATTAGTCTTATAAAATATGAAGAAAAACGAATAGAGACATCCATTTATTAGAGTGTCTGCAGTCCATCCTATCAACATCAACCTAATAAAAAAGTTATACAAAGTTATAATCTCATCAAGTTAAGCATGTCTTAGCATGCAAGTCATTTAAGTTTGAAGTATATGAAATTATTTTATTCTCCTAACCATTTAAAACTCATCATAATTAATGAGAAGTAACTGTTTAGGTGCGATTACCGCACTTAAACATATTTTATATATTTATTTTTTATTTTTATTTATCCGGTTACCCTAGTTTTTTATAGATGGTGCGATGTTTTTACGTCTCGCACCACTAAGTACCTACTATAAAGCCAACCATGCTAATATAATTAGCCATACTGAAAAATTGACCAATTTTGGGTTTGAGATCATGTACCTTTGTTTTTAGATGCAGACGATCTTTTCCCAATTCATTCAAAGCTTCCCAAGATGTATGCTTTTCTCAGCCTCTTCAAAATCATAAATAAACCACATCCTGAATCATGAAAATATACAGATCAGTTGCAGCACAAAATACAAACAAATGATGTATTAAATAAACATCTTAGTTGCCACCAACGTTGATTTATGTAGATTAACATAAAACAAATAGGAGTATCTTTCAATAATATTGTCATGATTTTTATTTCGAGAGTTAAATAACATATTGTGAATGTCATAAGTTAGGCTATGTGTAGTCATAATGCCCCATCATGGGGCATTATGTGACATGTGGCAGTGACGTGGCAAAAGGGGGGTTATGGGGGATGGGTGTGTAGTCATAAAGCCCCCTAATCATTACCTAATCACATTTATTTATTTGAAAATGGCTAACTAACGGCTAGTTTTGGAAAAGTCAAGGGGGGAGGGGCGCCACCTACATCACGCTCACGGAGGGGAGAAGGCAACATGGTGCCCCGGGGGGTGCCCAGGGGCGCTATGTGGGGCGCCATGGTGGGTGTTTTTGGGCTATAACGCCCGATTACACATAGCCTTATGAAGCCTTTCAATATAATTACTTTAAAGTTACAATGTTCAAACAGCAACATATTCCTAAGAGGAGAAATAAAGTAAAGGCTACATAGTCTACATACCTATATAAAAAGGAAGTGTTGTTCTTCTGAAATGACTACTCATAATCTACCTTTTATGTTTTTATCTTTCGGACAAAGCATATAAACTCAAACAATTGTTAAAGTATACAAAGTTAAGAAAGTATGGATTAATATAAAGGTGATATTAAACTTTGAATTGTAGGCATACCTCTAAATATATATACATTATCGTTGCAATCTATCCACTCTGTTCTCAGAAATTGAAGCAGAATGTGAGTTCTTGGATCCAAACTAAGCAATATTGAATAAGCAGGTTATACACCTAATTCAGCCCACACCACACTCCAAGACTCCAAGTTGCTGAAACAAAACAAAAAATCAAGGTAAGTATGGTAATTTCTAGAAATATATATTTCTCTAATTTACTCAATGACTCGGTAAGAAGACCAAGTTGACTCAATACTCAAATACATTCATCCAAGTACTTGAACTTGTAAAAAAATTGTGATAAATGCCAAACCAGTGAACCACCACCTATGTTGATGAAAACGTTGATATTGTTCAAAGTTTTACATGGTTTATCATTACCATTGCATATAAGTAAAACAATAATCAACTTGCACCATCTATCCAAGAATGATGTTGCATAAAATTCCACATTGACTCAATAACTCAAATTCATTTCAGAGTTAATTAAAGTCCACAAAAACGCTTTTAGTTAAGCCTGGAAAAATTGACAAGCCAGATCAGCTGACATGTTCACAGTCCTTTCAAATATGGACATCGGTTAATACTATGTGAACTTAGCTATACTTGTGATATAGAAAGAATGTGATGTTCAACCTGATGGCATCGTTGTATGATTCTAAACATCTTTGAAGGGCTTACAAACTGCTAACATTTAGTCACATTGATATCATTGATGTTCTCTAAAATCTGGTTTTTAACACACTTCCCACCCATTTATATACCTACGTGTTGATTTTTAAATAAACAGATCAGGCGATCAGCTACGGAAGATGGGAGCTCAACATTTTCTATTATTCTCATAGCATTCAACTTACACTCATGTCCGGTAGATCAGCCCTTCCTTACACTCATGTCCATCCTTCCACCTACACATAAAACCCAGGTTTAGGTAACATGCATCTTACTTGTACATTCTAATTCAATTAAAGAAATCAACTAAATTCAAATAACATATCGTGTTGCAGAGTGATTACGTCACACCATGACATGGATTGAAATAACTTTGGTGTCAAAGGATACATCATTTGGTCATTAAACTGCCTTTGTTTCTCTCTCCCACAGTCCCACTACTTCTGACTCTTTGTGGTTCTGCCAATGCATACACAAAAATTGAAATAAACCATGTTATTAATATGTCATACAAGATGTCTATCAAATATTAAACACACTAAAAATCCAACATGTGTCTGCTGCTAATCTGCTATCATGTATGTGCATGGATTAAGGTAATAAGGCATAGTCTAGAATATGCTATATAAAGAAAATTAATGATAATTAAACCATTGGAACCACTGCAATACCCTTGCAAGCTAATAAGCACAAAGTCAGCAACCTAGATGAACAAGAATGTATTCAGTAAATTACATAAACAATGGAATAACTCATATAAATCAGTTTTTAGCAACATACAAAACCCATTGTAATTGTTCCATATTATCGTAACCAAAAGTGAGACAAAAAGTACATACTCTTTCACTCAATCACTGATTCGCTGCTACTCCTTTTGCTCATAGAGGAAGTATAATATGTTCCAAAGACCCAATATAATCAAGTAACAGACTACTTTGGGCTTCGTGTTTGACCAAATCAAGTTTTTATTTTTCTTTCAAGTTCCCCCTGCTCGTTTGGTCAAAAATTACAGCCACTCCAAATTACATTCATTAATATTCATGAGATTGCTGCCAAAAGTCAGTGATGTTTGTGTTCTCTCTTGTTTCCTTGTTCTTAGTAACTGTTCCAAATGAGGAGCAAGCTGTAATGCAACAGAAGTCGTGAGAAAAGATTAAAGTCATCAATCAAAGTCAATATATAAGAGAACAGTTACTTCGAGTGTGAAAATTGATGTCTAGTGACTCTACTCACTAACCAAGCACCCCCTCAAATATGAATATGTTCATTAGATGGATGACCATGGCTGCTAGAGTAGACTTAGAAACAAAGATACCAACTTTTTTTTAAAATAAAAGATTGTAAACGAAGACTTACAAACAAAGGAGTACCTGACCAGCAATGGCTTTTGCATACTCACCTCCAGCTTCATCACTGACTTGAAGGAGGACTTACAAACAAAGGAGGACTTACAAACAAAGGAGTACAAACCTTTAAACTGCCCGAATGTCTAGTCTGACGACAATCTGACCTATGACCCGTTAGCAAAGAAATGAAACCTGAATTTGACCTGTTAAATCGGTTACATAAGAATTACAACTTGAACGTAACAGCCTTTGCACATGAAGAAGAATATAAATACAAGTTTAGAGATAGAAATATTATAAAGTATACATGAAAATTAATATCAATATAAATACAAGATTAGAGATAGAAATATTGATTTAGATCTTCTAAAGACTCCAACCCTTTTAAACCAAAGCTTGAATCACTACCAACATGTATATTTTCTGTAGTACTTGAAATCAGATTTAAACCAAAGCTTGAATCACTACCAATATGCAACTGTAGTACTTGAAATAAACCAAGTCTGGACACCAAAAGCTGATAAATGGAAGATTTGATCCACTATCAACATGTGTTAACATCATAAACCAGGTTTGAAGACTTGAAATACCAGAGATGAACAGTCATTAACATCACTTAAAATGAATTTGAATTGTGATTTCTAAAACATAAAAGAGATGAACACACAAACTTAAAATCGGAACCGTACCTGGATTTGTAGAATCAGAACTTGAAAGAAACAAACTTTGATTTGTAGAATCGAAACTTGAAAGAACCGTACCTGGATTTGTAGAATCGGAACATAAAAGAAACGAATTAAGCACGAACTTGGTAAGATAAACTAAACGAAACCCTAACCCCTAATGCGTGACAAGAAACTGACCTCACCTCAGGGATTTACGAACGATGCGTGACAAGAATCGGAGGTGTGGATTGTGTGTATTTATAGGAACAAACTCACCTCAGGGATTTCAAACTCTTCATTTGAATTTCAATTGACCGCCAAGAAATGAAGAAGAAGAAGAAGCAGCTGTCCCATCTCGTCCCATGAATTCTCCTTTCAATCTCACAACCAAAGAACAAGAAGCAAAAATTAATTAAAAAGCAAAGGGAGATCATAAATGAACGCAGTGATAAAGATAGAAAGCATACAGAGATCTCGAAATAGTGATGGATTGGAAGTCGAAAATTAGGTTTACCTGCAGACGAAATAATGAACACGGAGACAAGCTTTTTCATATCTTTAGTTTCCTATGTACGATGGTCCCGATAAAGCAATCTCCGCGCCTGCTCCCCATAAAGTAATTTCAGATAAAGCATATGTATGTTTGAATTTTGAAATTGAAATTTGTCCTCAATGACCGCCGAATCCTAATTTTCAAGTGACTTGCTTGTTTCACTTGTACATTCTGGTTTTGTATGTGTACCTTTTATTTAAATGTGAAGAGAAGATGTAAATGTGAAGAGAAGATGGATGATTTACCTTGATGACGTGGAAGTGATGACGGTGCCGGTGACGTGAGCGTGGTGGCCGGGAGGGCTGAGAGTGTGGGTTGGGGAGGGCTGTCGGCTGAGGTGTAGGGTTTGAGTGGTGGTCCAGGGGCTGTTTTATAAGAAGGAGATAAAATCAAGGCCAAAAATAAGTCACGGCCTGTAGGCCGTGAGGCTGTGTTTCCCGGGCAGGCCCAAGCCGTGAGGGGCCTCGGTCTGCTGGCTCTCAGTGACCGACTCCTTTTCCCGGCCTTGGTGGCTGTGTGGCAACTCTCACGGCCTGGCAAGCCGTGAGAGGTTAAATTTTCGATTTTTTTTTTTAATATTATACTTAATATATATATATATATATATATATATATATATATATATATATATATACTCAGAACGTAATGATGCATGTGACATAAAATTACGTATATATATATATGTAAATAAATATAATATGTACTAAACAAAGAACAAAAATGTAAGGCACACAAATTCAAACTAACAGAAATTTTCCTAATCAAACCTAGTACGTTAGCAAATAAGCTCAATTTAATAAAGAATTACATACCTGGTTGCTAATCCGATTTCTGCAAAACAAAAATTAACAAAACCACACAAAAATCAAGGAAATTTTAAAATAAAGAAATACAAAAGCACGGGTTGCCTCCCGCAAAGCGCTTAATTTATTAACGAGTCTTTAGCTCGACTCGGCCCCTGTGAATTATTCAGGGGGCTTTTGGAAGCTCAGATCTTCCACAAAAGCTCTGCCAACGGGCCCTTCGATATACTGTTTCAGTCTGTGCCCGTTTACCTTGAATGGGATTCCATCCTCTCCTGCTATCTCCACTGTGCCATATGAAAATACCTGTGTAACAGTGTATGGACCACTAACAACACACGATCCCCATACTTGAATTCTTTCTTCTCCTTGAGTTTTTTATCGTGGGTGTTTGCCGTTTTGTCCTTGTATCGTCTGACGCTCTCGTATGTTGCGTCTCTCAATTCCTGAAGCTCGTTCAGTTGCAGAAGGCGCTCTTCGCCAGATTTCATCAAGTCCATGTTCACTGCGCACATCGCCCAATACGATTTGTGCTCTAATTCAACGGGCAGATGACAGGAATTTCCGTATACGAGTCTAAAGGGAGTGGTGCCGATTGGTGTCTTATAGGCTGTGTGAAAAGCCCATAATGCGTCATCAAGCTTCTCGGACCAGTCTTTTCGATTAACGCTGCACGTCCTTTCTAGAATACGTTTAATTCCTCTGTTGGACACCTCGACCTGCCCACTAGTTTGTGGGTGGTAGGGTGTTGCGAGCCTATGGTTAACACCGTATCTTTTCAAGAGCTTCTCCATCTGGGAATTGCAGAAATGAGTGCCTCGGTCACTGATTAAGGCTTTTGGTGTACCAAAACGTGCAAACAACTTCTTCAAGAACTTTGTAACTACTCTTGCGTCATTCGTTGGGAGGGCTTGGGCCTCTACCCATTTTGAGACATAATCGACAGCGACGAGTATGTACTTGTTTCCATATGATGACGGAAACGGCCCCATGAAATCAATACCCCAGACGTCAAATATTTCGCAAGCCTGAATGGGGTTTTGTGGCATCTCATTTCTGGCTGAGATGTTTCCAGCCCTTTGGCATGCGTCGCAACCTCTCACTAGTTCATGGGCGTCTTTGAAGATTGTGGGCCAGTAGAAACCGGATTCTAGAACCTTTCTCGCCGTATTGTTGGCGGCATTGTGACCTCCGGTTGGCCCGTCATGACAATGATGCAGAATTTTACGCGCTTCCTCGCCGAAGACGCAATGACGAATGACTTGATCAGCTCCAGTGCGATAGACAAATGGATCCTCCCAAATGTAGTATTTTACGTCCGTAAAGAATTTACGACGTTGCTGATGCGTCATGCCTTTCCTAACAACACCCCCTGCCAGATAGTTAGCGAAATCCGCGAACCAGGGGGCATGGCCTTCATGAGCAGAGATGGCGAACAAGGATTCACATGGGAAGTTTTCGTTGATTTTTGGTTCCTTGTTCTGGACTTCAGGATTCTCCAGACGAGATAGGTGGTCAGCAGCGACATTTTCGGCTCCCTTCTTATCGATGATCTCAATATCAAATTCCTGGAGCAGCAAGATCCATCTGATCAGGCGAGGCTTCGCATCTTGCTTGTTGAATAGGTATTTGATTGCTGCATGGTCAGTGAAGACTTTTGTTTTTGATAGAACGAGATAGGAGCGGAATTTATCAAACGCGTAGACCACAACGAGAAGCTCCTTTTCGGTCGTGGTGTAATTCTCTTGGGCATCATCAAGGGTTTTGCTTGCGTAATAGATCGGATGGAATCGTTTATCCTTGCGCTGCCCAAGTACTGCTCCGATGGCATGGTCGCTTGCGTCGCACATGAGTTCGAATGGCAACGACCAATCAGGCGCCATCATAATGGGAGCATTCACCAACTTTTCTTTTATCAGATCGAAGGCACGAATGCAGTCAGCAGAGAAGTTGAAAGGGACATCTTTTTCAAGCAATTGGGTCATGGGACGCGTGAGTTTAGAGAAATCTTTGATGAAGCGGCGATAGAATCCCGCATGACCCAGAAAGCTCCTGACAGCTTTGACATTGGTAGGATGAGGGAGTTTGCTAATCGTTTCGATCTTCGCTCTATCCACCTCAATCCCTGCTTTGGATATTTTATGACCAAGCACGATGCCCTCAGTGACCATGAAATGGCACTTTTCCCAATTGAGCACCAAATTTGTTTCCTCGCACCTGGCCATCATTCTGTCAAGATTTCTCAAGCATGTGTCGAATGAGTCCCCATATACTGAAAAGTCATCCATGAAGACCTCCATGGAATCTTCTATCATTTCGCTGAAGATCGCGACCATGCATCTTTGAAAGGTCGCAGGCGCATTGCAGAGCCCGAAGGGCATACGCCTATAAGCAAAAGTTCCGACAGGGCATGTGAAAGTTGTCTTTTCTTGATCCTCCGGAGCGATGGGGATCTGAAAGTACCCTAAGAAACCGTCAAGGAAACAGTAATATTGCTTTCCTGACAACCTTTCTAACATCTGGTCGATGAAGGGGAGAGGGAAATGGTCCTTGCGAGTAGCGTCGTTTAACTTTCTGTAGTCAATGCATACTCGCCACCCAGTCACGGTGCGGGTGGGAAGCAACTCATTTTTCTCATTCGTGACGACTGTCATGCCACCCTTTTTAGGCACGACTTGTACCAGACTCACCCATTTAGAGTCTGAGATCGGGTAAATGAGTCCTGCGTCCATGAGCTTGATAACTTCTTTCTTCACGACCTCCTGCATGTTAGGATTTAATCTCCGTTTATGTTGTGCCACCGGTTTGAAATCTTCTTCCATCAGAATCTTGTGAGTGCAGAAGGCTGGATTAATCCCTTTAATGTCTGATATTTTCCAGGCGATGGCTTGCCGATGCTTTTTCAGAACCTCTAGAAGATTTTGCTTTTGATCGTCTTTGAGGTGGGAGGCTATAATCACAAGCCGCTTACCTTGGTCGTCTAGGAAGGCGTACTCCAAATGCGATGGGAGTGGTTTTAGCTCGAGTGGTGCCTCCTCTACGACTGTCTCCTTGTGCTCTTGTCCTGATTCTGCTTCCTCGTTGAAATTGACGGCTGCTACCATCTCCACTTCTTGATTAACGTTGTTGAGGGTCTGGGAGTCTTCTTGATTCTTGCCACAAATATTGTGTAGCATGCTGCCAACGGTGGTCATGATAGAGTCGAGGAAATAGCAAGTGTCATCCTGACTGGCTGGGTGTTTCATAGAATCGTGGATGTTGAGAGTGACGGATTAATTTCCCATTCGAAGTGTGAGCTTTCCATCATACACGTCGACTATGGCACGAGAAGTGGCCAAAAATGGCCTTCCTAATATCAGCGGAATATGCTCATCCTCGTCCATGTCCAGGATGACGAAGTCGACTGGAAAGACGAAATTTCCGACTTTCACTAACATGTTCTCCACTATGCCCCTGGGGTACTTCACTGATCGATCAGCTAGCTGAAGTGTCATGCGAGTAGGCGTGGGTTCCCCCAGGTCCAGTCTCTTGTAGACTGAATACAGCATCAGATTAATACTGGCTCCCAAATCAGCCAGGGCGTTATAAATTAATGTGTTACCTATTAAGCAGGGAATTGTGAAACTCCCTGGGTCTCGCATTTTTGCAGGTAACTTCTGTTGGAGAACTGCGGAGCATTGTTCGTCGAGAGTTACTGTGGAGAGCTCTTCAAGTTTCTTCTTATTGCTAAGGAGATCTTTTAAGAATTTGGCATATTTGGGCATTGATGCCAGAGCTTCCACGAACGGAAGGTTGATGTGCAGCTGTTTGAATAACGAGAGAAATTTACCATGCTGCTCCTCCATCTTTTCCTTCTCAAGCCTCTCAGGATACGGTATCCTAGGCTTGTATTCTCTTTGCTTCGGCTTTGCTGCTGTGGCTTGTGGTTCCTCGGGTTCAGGAGTAACTTCAGTGGCTTCCTTTGGGTCCTCTGCAGGCTTGTCTTGAGTCACTGGCGTTTCCTGAGTTGACTTCCCACTGCGTGTTGTGACTGCATTTGCGAACCCCTTAGGGTTTCCTTTGGTGTTAGATGGCAGTCCGCCTTGTGGTCTTCCTGAGAGTGATTGCGCGATTTGACCCACTTGACGCTCTAGTGCCTTCTGAGATGCCAGTTGATTCTGTAGTTGTTGGTTGATCTTTGCCATCTCCTAGTCATGTTTCTGGAATTGAGAGTTGATTTCTTGATCCCTCTTCTTTGTGTAGGAGTACATTTCTGTCATCATCTCTCGCATCGTGGGTTCTCGTTCCTGTCCTTGGGGCTGCTGAGGTTTGGCTGCAAACCCCGGTGGGTTTGAGCTTCCTGCCTGGTTCTTGTAGCTGAATCCGGCGTGAATCTTCGAGGAGGAGTTGTAGCGATCCCCGTAGACTGGACCTCTCTGTCCTTGACCCACAAAATCGACTGTCTCTGTGTTGTGCGGGCAGCTGGCAGTACTATGCGATTCTCCGCATATCTCGCACTCCTGTGGCTCCTTCTTTTGCGGCAAGACCACTTGGCAAAGAGTATCGAATTTCTTTGATAACGCCTGGAGCTGGGCGGCCACCATTGTGTCTTGACTTACCTGATGCACCCCTGCTTTGAGTGGAACGCTGCTTCTAATTGAGGGGTACTGATAGTCGTTGAGAGCCATCTCCTCCAGTAATTGCTCGGCCTCTTCAGCAGTTTTCTCGCCGAGCGCTCCTCCAGCCATAATGTCCACCAATTGACGGGTTTGTGGGCTGAGCCCATTGTAGAATGTCTGGATCTGCTGATATTGCTCCAACCCGTGGTTAGGACATTTTCTCAGTAGTTCCTTGAAACGCTCCCAAGTTTCAAAGAACGATTCTCCATGGTCCTGCTGATATGTGTATATCTTCAGTCGTAGCTTCGCTGTCTTACCAGGAGGGAAGAATCGGTAGAGGAACTTTTCTGCTAGATCATTCCAGTTGGTGATTGACCCAGCAGATTGTCCATCGAGCCACGCCTTGGCTTTTGATCGGAGTGAGAATGGGAACAGGCGTAGCCTAGCTGCGTCACCGCTCAGGCCTGGGAGCTTGAATGTGTCACACACCTCTATGAAGGCCCTGATATGTGCGTTGGGGTCTTCGTCTGTCAATCCATCGAATTGGATTGAGTTCTTGATCATCGTGATGACCTGAGGTGGGATGGTGTATGACTCATTCCCAGCGGTTACAGCGATGCTCGGGCTTTCTCCCGCCAAGCTCGGCTTCGTGTAGGATGACAGTGTTCGTCGTGGCGGATTTGCGTCGCCCATCGGCTGCCTCTGCTGCTGACGTCTGCGTCGAAACTCTCGTTCAGGTTCGTCGAAAGGTATAAGTAGCTCAGATTGAGAACTTCGTCGCGTACACCAGCGCGTTGCAGGATTAGAAATTTTGGCTAAACTACAAATTTTGACTAGTTAAAACGTTACCACGTCCCCGGCAACAGCGCCAAAAACTTGATGTGTTGTTTAGTGTATATAAAAAGTGGGGTCCTACACTATCAAATTTTAAATTTATAGAACTGGTTATTCACCAGGGGACTATACCAACACACTAAGGCAAGTATACCTGTCGTGCGTAGCACAGTATTGGTAAACACCGGGTTGTCGAACCTCAGGGACACGAACTTGTTGAAAACAGTCAATTTTATAATTCAGCCGGTTTTTGTTTTGTTTTGAAAATTGATTTTAATTTAGAAAACAGAAAATGACAGTAATTAAAATGTTGTTTGGAGAAACAGAGTTTGGTAAAGGATCACTTAGGCATGGCTCCTCCAACTTAGGTTTGACAGGTGTATCGGTAATGCGTTTTAACTTATCTCTGGAATGAACTGGGGTCCTAAGACAAGGCTTACCTAGTTCCTATGGATAGGTTCACAGTTCAGGGTTATAGACACTCCCTAAACGGTTACTACTGTTCCATGGTTGAGTGCTGACAAGGTTGCGGTTTATGAAGTGCCCTAGGCTGTGTCCCGAGTTATCGGTGGCTCAACTCACAACTGGTTGAAGGGTTAGGATAGGTATGGCCCTAATGGTCCTATAGTTGTGAAACGGTTACAATTGGGTTGATAGGTTGGCCTAGTAGGTTCTAGACACGACTAAGCAGGAACAGACCCGAGTTATCGGTGAATGCTTGACTACTTGACAATGGCAAGGGTATCTACTAGCTAAGGGTAAGGTGATTTCTCACTCAAACTCTATGGTGGATTCCTAATCGAATTCTAGGGTTTCCCTGATAATCGTGACTATTTCTAGTTCACGCGTACGCCGCAGATTCTGTTGTTCGGCTATACAATAGTTCCCTAACGATAGAAGGCTTGCAAGCTAGGGTTAGGGTTCCACAAGACCATAGATTGACTAGATACAATAAGGAATTCAATTCATCAACCAAATCAAAGCAATCATAACTTTTACTTCATAAATGCAAATGTAAACAAAAAACCGAGACTTATAAAGTCAAACCATGGTTGGATTCGCCTCGCCTAAGTGATACGTTGAGTTTAGCCAACCATGTTAATGTTTAAACATAAACAAATCAGATCTAAACAATAGTTCATGGCTAAATGTAAATACAATACCAAAGAGAAGCTCGAATGATGAAAAACGCTAACTTTTACCTCGTTGAATGCTTCAAATCTTCAACTCTTCGAATGGCTTCGATGAGGGCTTCCTATGGCTCTTTCTCTGCTCTCCAAGATGTCCTGAATGGTGGAAATGAGCCCTCTATTTATAGGGGACGAATTCTCAAAATTTCCAAAAATGAGTTTTGGGCTTGATCTAGATCTCATGGCCTGGGCTTGGCCGTGACTCTAGGCTCACGGCCTTGGTCAAGCCGTGACTATGCTTCTGATAAGGATTCCTGAGACTCACGGCTTAGGCTTGGCCGTGACTCTAGGCTCACGGCCTTGGTCAAGCCGTGACTATGCTTCTGATAAGGATTCCTGAGACTCACGGCTTGGGCTTGGGGTTCTTGGCCGTGACTTTAGACTCACGGCCTTGGTCAAGCCGTGAGATGGATTACACGGCCGTGGGATGGATCTCACACCCTGGGTCAGACCGTGACTTGAGCCTCGTGGCCGTGGGATGAGAGTCGTGGCCTGGGTTCCCTGTGACGATCTGATCAGGTCATACTCGTGGTCTGAGCTTGGCCGTGGGATGAGAGTCATGGCCTGGATCAGTTTTGACCAAATTTTGACTTTGACTTTTTCGGTTGACTTTTTGACCCGAACTTTGACTTTTTGACTTTTTCCTAAATTTCTTCGTTTTCTCGTCTCGTTCTTCATGCCAAGCCCGTTTTCACCTGTAACTCATGATATTTGTCAGAAACGTTCACATTTTAACAATTTCAACATATATATCCCACGTATTTGACACGAAAATCATCATTTTTTATATCTAAAACCACACACATCATTGATCATCAGGAAAATATCAATTCCCATAGGCTTTGTATCATGTGTGTCACCATACTTTCTCAGATTCAGATATCTAGTGTCCAATGCCAGTTGAATATATCTTGGAATAGCAGCAAATTTCTTGTCCCTCTTCACAACAGCCTTGATATCTTCAAAAATCATCCGGGACCAGTTAAACTTTAACTCTCTGACAAGTGACACCATTGCATGAGTATGAACTTGGTATTGCTGATCCGTAGAGCTCTTCTTCGCAATGACACACTTCTGTAGATAGTGTGCCAGCATTCTCCAGTAAGGCGGGATAAGAGCTTTCATGGTTGGTGGAGACTCAGTGTTATAACCCATTTCCTTCAAGCACTGGGTCACATTCTCTTTATCCAGAGCAATAGGATCCGATGCTTCATCTTTCAGTCTCTGAGCCTGTCGGAAGTTTTCTTCATCCAGTATCACCCTTGTATTCTGAATTTCAGCAAGTATCTGTTTGTCATCCTTTGATATAATAGTAGTCTTCCAGAATTCTTGCTGCATCCTTTTGCAAGTAACTGGATTAGTATTGGGCTATACTTTAGAGGCATGAACATTAGATGTGGGCTTGTTTATTATTGGGATTATGGGCTTAGAATAGATTACGATATGGGCCATGTGGGCCGGTTTTATGTTTATGATTGGATTAGGGTTTGTAAAGGGGTAGTATATAAACCCTTGTTGTTTATGATTCTCGAGCTTTTGAGATTCCGATTTTCCTCTCTACATAGTGTTTACGATCAGTTTCTTAAAGCTCAAGAAAGTATTGTTCTTCATTCAAGATTTGATCTTTATTGTTTATTAAGTCTATTTCATCTACTTTCTTCTCGAATCAATCACTAACGAGGATTTCGCATCGTTTGTGATAGCAATATCGTGATTTGGTTGTTTTCTGGACCTACAATTGGTATCAGAGCCAAGAATCACTGATTCGAGGCTCTCACGGTATTGGATTCGAGGTTTTTCTAAAAAAAGATTCGAGTTTTTTAAGATTTGAAGTGTTCCTCGTGTTTGCGATCGTTGCTGCTGCTGTTTCTGGGTTTATTTGGGGTTTACGACTGCTGTTTGTTGAAGATATTAATCGGAAACTAGTTTACGAGTTCAAGATTCAATTTTTACGAGTTTACGACCCAAAAGTTGGTGTTTACGACTTTATCTGATCGGAATCGAGTGTTTACGACTTCTCTGTGCCGGAAACATCAATCGTAATCGGCATTTACGATTCCCTCGGCCGGAATCGACGTTTACGATCAACCTTCATCGTAATCGGTGTAGAAACGAGAAACGATCTTACTACTGCGTGTATCAATCAATCATAGCAACAACGGATGTAAATAAGAGAATTCTTATTGATCACTTGAAGATACAATGAAGTTCTCTCTAGTTTCTCTCTCTAGAAACACACACAGAAAGGTGTAGAATGACAGAAGTGTTCAGAAGTCTTCACTCTCATTCTAACACTACCTATTTATACTAAGTGACTAACCACCCAGCGTATCAAACTGATACGCCGGATCACATGGTCCGCCGGACCAAGTGGTACGCCACTAAAGACATTTTCTACTACAACTCATATTCAGACACGCACACATAGATACAATACACGAGACACTCATAGCATAGGAATATGCTTCTACAGACTCCCCCTTAACGTGTAGTGTATCTATTTTCTAACTAAACTTCAGTCTTCAATCTTCAACATTGCTGCATCCGATCTTTGACTTGAAAGCTTGTCAGAAATAGAGCTTGCATGGCTGGATC